>JAJIBD010031909.1:0-136948 GCA_021461705.1 Cryptotis parvus | reverse complement strand
CTACAGTTAAACACAGGTTCAAGATAAAAGGCAATATGCTATTTTAAAAGAATCATCAACCACTATTTTAGTCAAAAACATACAGTGAGTTAGAGTAACTAGAGAGAAGCTTCAAGGGTAACAGAGTGAAATCAAATTGAAACTTTGAATCTGTAGCAGGTCAACCTCTCTTTTTTATCCTGGTCTACAATAAATAGTAAAGCCCCTTATTTTCCTTCCTCGGCCCATTTAAAATGTGGTTTGAAACTTTGCTTCCTATTCCATGCTGTGGTAGTTAGATTTTGAAAACACGGTCAGCTATTACTGAGGTTCTCTACCAGATAGAAAAATGTTTCCAACAACCAGACTTCAAAACAAAACATCTGAATACCATTAAAATAAACCTGCATAGACTGAATACCACTAAAACAAAGCCGCTAAAGACTCCTTAAAGGAGAACTGTTTTTAACTTTCACTCCACTGACTTTGCATCATTGGGCCTCTCAGTGGCACAGAAGTTACCAGAAACCCTGTGGCCAGGTCCTATATGCAAATCCATAGCAGTGTCTCAGCATGGCTTACAAAAGCTCAAGATCCTAGAGAAATGACAGAAAAGCCTCAAATGTGCACAAACTATATTGTTCTGTCACTTATACTCAAGTCTGCTCTTTACTCAACCACTAGGCTGGTTTTTTCCCACCCCCTGCTCTGATGTTTCTGAGAATCCACAGCAAAAGAACCCAGCACCTTCCTGAGGCCTTAATGGAGGTTTCAAAGCTCCAGGCCTTGGCTCTCAGAGGTGGAAGTCACCAGGCATTCATGGAGATGGAATTGGGGTCCCCCATTCCCCTCTCTGACCCATTGGGAGGCCTGGTGGCCCCCACTAAAACTGCCTCAGGGTGATCGGCCATCATGCAGAGACTCAGGCGCATGAGGCTCAGCTGACCATGAGGCTCCCAGGAGGCAAGGCGGATTTTTGGGAGTGGGCCCATCACCTTCTTAGGGCCTCCAGAAGCAGCCGGATGAGACTTGCTCACCATAATAACTGCCATTTTCATGGTCCGGACCCCACAGCTCATTAGAACCCACCCAAGAGAGGCTCCTGATCTCAAGACCAGCTCAGCAGAGCAGCCGAGTTCAAGCCCAGGTAGGCAGCTCTCGGAGGCGGAAGTCACTGGGTATTCCATCATGCAGAGACTCAGGCGCATGGGGGATAGCTCGCGTCACGGCTCTCTCCAGTCACGCGGCCACTTGGGACCACATGGTACATCGAACTAGTGGAGCCAATCATGGTCTAGAATATACTACAATCCACAATGTGTAAGAAAGGGGAAGTGAAAAGGAGAGAGAGAGAGAGAAAAGAGAGAGAGAGAGAGAGAGAGAGAGAGAGAGAGAGGAGATAAAGAACCTGCCATGCGTGGATGTGGGGAAAAGGGGACTCTCATACACTGTTGGTGGGAATGGCGACTTGTACAACCTTTCTGGAAAACAATATGGACATTCCTCCAAAGACTAGAAATTGAGCTCCCCTTTGACCCAGCCATACCACTCTTGGGAATATACCCTGGAAAGCCAAAAACACACAGCGGAAACACAATCCGCACTTTTATTTTCATAGCAGCACTATTCACAATAGCCAGAACCTGGAAACAACCAGTATGCCCGAGAACTGATGACTGGATAAAGAAACTGTGGTACATCTACACAATGGAATACTATGCAGCTGTCAGAAAAAATGAAGTTATGAAATTTTGCTATAAATGGATGGATATGGAAAGAATCATGTTGAGTGAAATTAGTCAGAAGGAAAGAGAGACATAGAATGACTGCATTTATTTGCATGACATAAATATACTAGGTGATCTTACCGAAAGTGGAAATTACCACAAGCGTGTGGGGAGTCAGAGGTTGGTTTAGATAGAGAAGGGAACATGTGTGAATAAATGTCTAAAGTTCTGATGCTAACATAGAACTGAGCATTAAATACAGACAAAAAATGCAAATGATGGCAGCTAAAGTGTGCGTAGTGCACTTAGAAATGTACAATGTGGGAGAAGGAGGAGAGAGGGAGAGGAGAGGAGATAAAGAACCTGCCATTTAGGCAGGATGTGGGAGGGGGAAGGAATTGGGGACATGGGTGGTGGCTGGGGGGCAATGGTGGAGGGCGGGGTGCTGGAACACTGTGTGACCGAAACCCCCAGCGTGAACAGCATTGTAATTGTATATCTCACGGTGGTATAATAAAATGTTAAAAAAAAAAAGAACCTGCCATGGAGGCAGGCTGGGGAAGGGGAAAGGAAGTGGGGCCATTGTGATGGTAAACAGGCACGGGTGAAGGGATGGGTGTTAGAACCCTGTAGAACCAAAACTCAAACATGGACATCTTATAATTGTATATCTAATGGTGGTATAATAAAATATTTTTAAAATAAATAAATAAATTCAATCTGGAAAGAAGAGAGAAAGCTCCAGGCCTCTGGGTTCTCATGCCTTCACAAGTGAGATCCTTGTGTTACACTGCAGCTTCCTTAAGCCACCAAGAGTCTCTGTTCACTCACCTGCTCCTACACACAGGTCATGGCCACCTGGTGGCACTCTGAAGGCCAATAAAAGCTAAACCCCTTTCAAGGGCCTGGTGGCTTGTTTTGCTTCTGGATCTTCTTGGCTCCCATGTGTTCTTTGGCTGGTACTTCAGTTGCCCAGAAGCAGCTAAACCTGTTTCTACTTCTTAAGTGGCTTTGCAGTACACCATTAGTTCTTTCTCTTTATAGATCTCAAATTTTCATCTACAAAATAACTGTGGAAAAAAAAATAATTAAGCCTTGTGAAATATAAAAACTTGTTTTGACCTGATTTGAGGTTTACATTTAATATAGTTAACATAAAAATTGTTTTACTGGGTCAGGGAAATAAGACCAAGCTGACTGCCCTCCGACGTCCTGATGGATCAAACATATCTTCCAGAAAGGCAATAGAGAAGATTATCCATGACTTCTACTGGATCTCATGGAAAGCCACGTCCACCTACCCACATACCAAATTCCACAGGATGGATATGTTGTTCCCAATGTTCTCCCTTCTAAATCCAACATGCCATTTTGTTGGTAAAGAAGCAAACAGCATCAGGCCCTGACAAAGTCAGACCCAAACACCTGAAGAATCTGCCATCAGTACTTATCAATACACTGGCTCGGCTCTTTATACACTACCTGTCTGAAAAAAAGTGCTCTCCCAATGGAAAACCAGCAGGACAGTTCTACTGTTGAAGAATGGAGACATCCACGACATTGGCAACTATTGTCTGATCTGCCTGTTGTCCATCATCAACAAGCTGTTCACTCAAGTCATTCTGAACAGGATTGGCAGAATATTAGATGAAGGACAACCATGCGAGCAATCTGGCTTCCGAAAAGGATTCAGCACAATCGACCATATCCACCACGATAACCAAACTCATTGAAGTGTGTAGGGAGTTCAAGATACCGCTCTGTCTCACGTTCATTGATTTAAAGAAAGCCTTTGATTCTGTTGAGACTAAAGCGGTCATCAAAACCCTAGCCAAACAGGGCATTCAAACCCAATACATCAAGATCCTTCATGAGCTGTATTACGGATTCACCACCAGGATCTCACCATTGTACAAGGAAGTGATCATTGATGTCAAAAGAGGGGTTCGTCTTTCTCCGTCCACTGGCCGTCAATCCCTTGGAACAGAAGGGGATCCCCTACCCTGCTCCCATATTTTGTGCGGGCGCCCCCAGAGTTTCCTTGCACAAACCCTAGGCTGGATCCCTGATACCACGTGGTCTCTTGAGCATTTTACAGGGAGTATCACAAAAAGCACAGCTAGGTGTGACCCCAAATCATGTACAAAGTATAAGGATTACAGCATGACTGGTCCTGTGACACTGCTCGGTCCCTCTTTATGTAAATAGCAGACATCTTGTTGTCATTTGTTTCTTTCTAATAAAAGGACCACACACAAAAACCAATGGTGATTCTTTAACAGCATGTTATTTCTCTGCTCAGCAGTTTTCAAGACTTCCTATTGCCTATCCACATGAATCCCAACTCCTCCTCAATCAAGTTTTTCAGACCTCTTTTTTATCCCCCATCTAGCCTCCACTAGTACCATCAAGTAACTTTCCAACAAGCCGCAACTGGGCTTTCTTTCTTTCCTGATATACTTTTCAACTTGGCAACATTATAGCCACTCGTTCTTCACAGACTGTTCAAATGACACCTACATACAGTCTTCCTAATTCTTCCTTTTCTTCCCTCAAGGTCAAGCCCAAAGGGGACTGCATTTCCAGTTCACAAAGTACGTTTGGGTTCCTCTCTCGGGTGCTTTTTCCATCCTGCTTTGAGGTAAAGGTCTCTGTATATTTGGCTTCTCACTTTCCTCCTTCCTTCTCTCACACACACCGCCCAGAACTGCAAGTTCTGCCTGGAAAGACTTCTCTCTCTCATCTCTCTCATCTGTGTAAAACAGAACACCTAGCACAGCACCTTTCACCATGATTAAAGAGCTACTAAAGGATCAGATTACAAATACACATCTCACCTTGGAAGAGAAAGATCAAAGGAAAAAAGATCAGACATCTGAAAATGAAAAAGAAAAAAATAGCAGTTGTGGCAATGATGCCAACTAGAAACATATTTTTTGCTGCATACTCCTGGTATGACCATGTAGCAAGTTTTTAAACAAAGTAATGTCTCTGCAGACTAATGGTGCTTTATTTTCTTTTAAATAGAAGCCATATATATTGGAGACTCATGGTTTCCTTATAAACTGTGTTTGCCATCTAATTAAGACAAAACCAGTTCCCTCACAGAATGACTAGACGGTCACTGGTTCATGACAATGGGGCTACAACTATTCACAATAGCCATAGTCTGGAAACAACCAGTATGCCCAAGAACTGATGACTGGATAAAGAAAATTTGGTACATCTACACAATGGAATACTATGCAGCTGTTAGGAAAAATGATGTCATGAAATTTGCCTATAAATGGATGGACATGGAGAGGATCATGTTGAGTGAAATTAGTCAGAAGGAAAGAGAGAGATATAGAATGACTGCATTTATTTGCATGACATAAATATATATACATATTATGATACCGATATCCAATGTCAGGTGAAACATGGATCAGGAGGTCTTACCAAAGGTGGAAATTACCACAAACATGTGGGAGTCAGAGATTAGGTAAGACAGAGAAGGGAACATGTGCAAATAAATGTCAAAAGGCGAATACCAACCTATAACTGAGCATTGAATACAGGCAGAAAAATGCATAAGATGGCCTCACAGTGTATGTATTGCAATCCACAATGTGTAAGAGAGGGAAGAGAGAGAGAAAGAGAGGGAGAAAGAGAGATAAAGAACGTGCCATAGAGGCAGGCTATGAGAGGGAGAGGGTATTGGGGACATTGGTGGTGGGAAATGGGCACTGGTGAAGGGATGGGTGCTGGAACACTATGTGACCGAAAACCTCAAGCGTGAACAACATTGTGAATTGTGTATCTCACAGTGGTATAATAAAATATTAATTTTTAAAAAAAGAAAATGGGGGCGGAGGCGATAGCTCAGCGGGTAGGAGCATTTGCCTTGCATACGGCCGGCCCATGCTGGCCCCGGTTCGATCCCGGCATCCCATATGGTCCCCAAGCACCCCCAGGAGTAATTCCTGAGTGCAGAGCCAGGAGAAACCCCTGAGCATCGCCGGTGTGACCCAAAAAGCAAAAAAAAACAATGGGGCTACATTTCTACTTCTAAAGAGTTGTTGAGTCATTATCATCCTCTCATGTTTCCATGGGTAATTATTCTGTCCCCACCAAATGGCTACTAAACGCTGCTGACACAGGACTCATAGCCCATCTTATGCCATAAGACTTTCATGGAAGTCTTCTATGTTCCAGTCTCTCTGCTCTGCCATGATTCAAGCACAGGGAAAGGAGAAAAGGAAAATAAAAACTACTATGACTCAAGCATCCAGGCATCTGATCTTCTATTGCAACCATTTCTATTTGCACAAAAAGCCTATAACCTTCTTCCATCTCCTCCTCTCTAGCAGGTGTAGGTGCCCAGGGAGTGTGAGCTTGGCATTTGTGGAGAATGGTGGCAATGACAGCAGTAAGAAAGATTAGAAAAAAAACTTAGTCCCTGGTTCATCTCACACTGAATGAATGCTGTGGTGAAAATCTATGTAGTGCCCTGGATTTTTTATTCTCTTCTCTGTACACTGACAGGCAGTACTAGATGTACTATACTGGTGATTCATTATAGTTTCTATATCTCTGGTTCTAACCTTAGGTGTCTAAGTAGTAGAAAGATTTTACTCTTTTCATTTGTTTAAATTTTGTTTTCGGTACCATGATTGACAATACTACAAATGGTAGAGCTTGGTGTGTAAAACATGCCAGCACCACCCTCTCCACTAGAGTGTTCATCTCCCTCTACTGCTGTCCCAGGGCCCCCTCCACTCCACACACTACACCCACCCGTCACCTTGTCATTGTAAGTTTCCTACTAAAGACCAATTCTCAGTTACTGTTGCCTTTGGCATCTATTATTTGCCCAGGTAGAGTGAGCTCATTCTGTGGCAGTCCCTCTCCTAACTTCATTCAGCATGATATATTCCAGATCCATCCACACCGCAGCAAGCGGCATGATTTCATCTTTTCTTACAGCAGAGGCGTACCACAGTTTCTATATCCAGTCATCTGTTCTTGGACACTTAGGGTTGTTTCAAGATTTGGGGAGACAGACAGACAGACAGAGAAAGAGACAGAGACAGAGATAGAGAGACAGAGAGATAAAGAGAGACAGAGAAAGAGATGGCGTGGCAGAGGGAAACTGCAGACATTAGCCCTGATAAATGTACACTAGTAAAGGGCTGGGTTGGAACATTGTGTGCCTGACACCTAATCATGAACAACTTTATAATTGTATATAGTGGTGATTAAGTCTATTTTTTTAAAAAAATTGTCTGCTGTGAGCATGGCTGTAGTAAACAGGAATGCTACTGTCTTTTCTGACAAAGTTTTGGGGCCCTTGACATAGATGCAAGAAGTGGAGGGGCCAAAGTGATAATACAGTAGCTAGCGCACTTTCTTACACAAATCCGACCTGGTTTCTGTCCTCAACATTCTGTATGATTCTCCCCCTCCCGAATACCACCAGGAGTGACTCCTGAGTGCAGAGCCAGGAGTAATCCTTGAGTATCATCAGGTGTGACCTCACCCCCAAAAACGCAAGAAGTGAGGGGCCAGAACAATAGCACAGTGGGTAAGCATCTGCCTTGCACACAACTGACCTAGTTTCTATCCCCAGCAATCCCATATGGTCCCCAGAGCACCGCCAGGAGTTATCCCTGAGTGCAGAGCCAGTAGTAACCCCTGAGCATCTCAGGTGTGACTCAAAAGGCCAAAAGAAAAAGAAAAAGTGAAATTGATGGATCATATGGAAGCTCAATTCCTAGAGTTTGAGAAAAGCCCTGGCTTTGTTCTTATCTCTAGCTAGTCTCCTCTCTAGACAAAACTTAAGCTCAAAGGATTAGAGCCTAAACTTTCTTTTTCCTTCTCTGATAATTGCTTGAAAATAAGATCATTCAATGATCCCACAGGGCAATTTTACGGTCAATGATAGGATGGAAATTAAAGTTCTGTTTCTTTTTGCCTTGTTTTTAGTGGTTTCCAAGTCAGATAATTGATGATAGGATGAAAGTCTCATTAATATTGGAGGCACGTAGCTCTCAGTAGTTGCAGATCTCAGTGTTCACATGCCATCAATATCTCAGCTGTTAACAGAAAACAAAAAATATTGAACTTTAAATTTATATATATCCAACAGTCCCTCCTGACACATCTGGGCTCTACACAAGTAACTCGTCTACCTAGTACTCAAATAGTTCCCTAAAAATGAATGAGTCTCCTAGGAAAAGTGTTAACTCCTAAAGTTGACTGTGGGGAGCTGTTTAGGAGGTTCCATTTGCACACTCAATCAATGGAAGCCCATTTCACTTTCTTACCATAACCTATTAGTAAAAGAAAATTTACTACATTGTTAAAGCAGTGGAAGCAGAGATGTGTGAGTCCGTCAGTGGCCAATGAGAATGCTGATTTCTTCCCCACTATACTGCCTGAGTTTGAAAACTCCACCCAGCCATGGTGAAAGTCCTACTAGTTTATATACCCCTAAATGACTTGTCCTTGGTCAAATAACTAATTCTCCATGAGCACAGACTGTTACCTTTTCTTTGTTTGATTTGGTTTTGAGGGAACATCCAGCAGTACTCGGGGTTTCTCCTGACTCTGTACTCGGGGAATTAGTCCTGGCAGTGCTTGGGGAGCCATATGGGATGTCAGGGATTGAACCTGAGTTAGCCCCTTGCTTGGCAAACTCTTTACCTGCTATACTATCTCACCAGTCCCTGAACATAAAATATCTGAAGTCATTATTTGCTGTAAATCATGATGACCAGCAAGTCATCTGACTAACTTGATTTCAGGATCAATTTTTAAAATTATTATATTTTGGTTACATTAAGTGACAATGTTACTTAACAGTGCTAAGGTATAACAGTGCTTAGGTTTACAGTATCACTATAAACCTTACAAAATTACTGTACACAAATTGCTGTGCCCCACTCACCACCAAGGTGCTCATGACCCTCCACCAGTGTCCCTAGGTCACCTCTAGGCTGATCTTCCTTCCTGCCCTGCCCTCATCCCAATAATTGATAACTATTTTTGTATTCCAATGCCCATGGTTTAATATTATTTTGCTTTGTCTAACCTCTTATTTTTCAGGATCAATAAACATAAAGCTCACTGATTAGAGAGGTGGGGAGGAGAGCTGGACAATCAGATTTAGCAAAAGCAAAAAAATCAGATTTGGCAAAATGAACTTCAAAAAATAGTGAATACTTAGGGCAGAAGACTTTAAAGAATTCTCATCCTTATATGAGACTATTCAACAATCAATTTTTAATTCTCATAATACTAAGACATACATGTATTGAAAATATTACTAGCTTATTCAAAATTCCCATTTAATCAGGCATTATTATTTAAACTGTCAACACTGTGAAGGAGGGATGCCTGACATTTGATTTTAAGCTTATCTATTTCTAGAAACCTTCTCAATCTGTTGCAATATTGAACACATTTCCAAGGTCAAAATCATGTCCTAGTCCTGGGATAGCCTTTGGCCAACCACTAAAATGAAAAGGGCAAGCTAAGCTTGACCTGCACTAACAACAGAAAATATAAGAATCATAAAGGCGATGTAATTTCCAGTCCTTAAAATATCATTCAAATTCTGTGCTTGGGGGCACTTCCTTGTTCCCAGTTGACCCCCAGAACCTCATAAGGTCAGCTGAGCCCAGCAGGAGTGATTCATGAGCTAAGCACAGAACCTGAGTAAAGCCCTAAGAACTACTGGGTATGACCTAAAAACCAAAGCCAAACAAAATCCTATGCTGGGTTCACAAGAGAAATTGAAAAATAAGACTTCACTGGATGTATTTTGGGATATTCAAGAATTTCCTCTTCTTACAAATATTCACATAAGGGGAGAAAACATGTTTTTTTTTCAGGTAAAAACCCTCTTAGAAACAGGGGTGAGGGCCAGAGCGATAGCCCAGTGGGTAGTGTTTGCCTTGCACGTGGCCGACCGGGTTCAATCCCCGGCATCCCATATGGTCCCCCAGCACCATCAAGAGTAATTCCTGAGCAAAGAGCCAGGAGTAACCCCTGAGCATTGCCGGGTGTGACCCAAAAAAAGCAAAAAATTATAAATAAATAAAAAATAAAGAGTAGGATGGGCTCTCCTAGTCCTCTGACACTAGGGGGTCATAGTCCCACTCTGAGACAGGAAGATGGCTTTTAGATTTCTGCTTCCCAGACATTTTTGAATATTTACTCAAAACACATACCAGACTCAAAATAGCAAGTGGTTAAGAGAGATGTTCTGCTCAGACCATTTTAGATAAGTTCTCCTTTCCATTAAATGGTGCATGCTCATTATGACTCACATAAGTTGGCCTGTATTCCCTCATGAAGCACAGGAGTGAGTCTGCAGAAAGCCAGCATCTTTTTTTTGGGGGGGGTCACACCCAGCGACACTCAGGGGTTACTCCTGGCTCTACGCTCAGGAATTACTGCTGGTGGTGCTTGGGGGGACCATATGGGATGCCAGGGATCAAACCCAGGTTGGCCGTGTGCAAGGCAAATGCCTTCCCTGCTGTGCTATCGCTCCAGCATCTTTACCAAATTTATTGCTTACTGACATTCACCTCAGACATGGCTATTCTTATTCTACTTTAATAGCTTTCTCTCCTTTCTTCACTTGATCACTTGACTTCCCATAGATCATCAATTTGCTCAAGCAGGCACCAGTAACATCTCAATATGTCCTGTCACATGCGAGATAGCCCAAGGGCATCTGCCCACTCCAGGAACATAAAGAGCCTCAAACCATTCCATCAGGTCATGGGGATGAGGTCTATAATAGTTACTGGTATTTGGCATACAAATACAACACGGGTAGCTTGCCAGGCTCTGCCATGCAGATGGGATACTCTAGTAGTCAACTCTAATTTTGAGCATTTACTGATGAACCGCAAGGCTCTGCTGGGGTGACAGGCCAGGGCTAGAACCCGCCCCTTGCCTTTGTATTGATATGGTGTGTTATGTTGACTAAACTGTTGTCTTTTAAAAGAAAATATTTGCTCAAATGATAAAACTCCCTTGACTCTGGATTACAGATAAGACTGCCAAGGAAGGAAGAAAGTCAGGCGGGGAGAATGATGCAGTGAACTGGAAGCAACAGGGTCTGAGGCACTTTGGTAATGGTGAGGTAACTTTGGGTATCAGAACCGTCAGTGTTTACACTGTTGTAAACATGCGGGCTAAGTGACAATTAAATAATAAGTATAACTTCATTTCATTTTCAAAAAATAAAATGCTTCGTATTTAACACTATCTCCATATTTATTTATTCACTCATTCATTCATTCATTTAGCCTTTTTGGGTCACACCTGGCAATGTTCAGGGGTTATTCCTGGCTCTGCACTCAGGAATTACTCCTGGCAGTGTTCAGGCGGACCATATGGGAAGCTGGGGGTTGAACCTCAGTCAGCTGCATGCAAGGTAAGAGCCCTATGCTCCCTATCATCACTCCAGTCCCTGAATTACTTTCTTTTTTTTTAATATTTTTCCCAAAAGAGTGACACTTATTCAAAGGAAAAAAAGGGGAAAAAGAAATGACAAAACGTCCATCCTTTGGCTCCCTTCCCTCCCCTGAGAGTTACTTTCTGACAGTAGACATGGGTAGAAGAATTTTATGGTTGATGTTATAAATTCAAGGATGTGCATGTTTCATATTTAACAAATTGTTTTTGTGTTTTTGTGTTTGTTTTGGAGCACATTTCATGGGGTCACGGGATGCCCCTGGCTCTGTTCTTAGGTGTGGTTCCTGGTGGTTTGAGGGGGACCATGTGATCTGGGGATCAGGCTAGGGCCTCAAACATGCAAAGAATACACTCAACCTATTGAGCCAGCCCTAAACCAGCTTTTAATTGTCAAACATAATCTTTGATTATGTTTCTTGAGAATATTCGGAGTTTATTATTCTATCAATGCCACCTGAAAGCAAAATAAAACAAGTAGGGAAGACACATACAATTACTAGTTTAACAAATAAATTGGTTTATAGGTGATGAGAACAAGACACTTTGCTATGGATATTTGTTGCATCACCATGGAAATTCAGCTCCCAAGCGGCAAAATTCAAACAACCAGACAGGCACACAAAACCTTACAAAACAAATTCATCAGTGTACACTTTCAAAATCAAGAACCAGTTTGTAACCTAGTCCTCAGCTGTCAAAGTTAATAATAGGGAAAAAAAAGAACCTGCTGAAATGACTGGAACCCCTCTTAAAAAAAAGATTCAACGAAAACCAGAAACCAAATTTATACTGAACATCTCTGCTGATTTCCTTTTGTACTGTTTTATTCTTGGGCCTTTTGTTTGTTTTGGCTTTTGAGCCACACTCAGCAATGCCTAGGGGCTTACTCCTCCCTGGTTTGAGAGGTGCCAGGAAATCAAACCTGGTTTAGCAGCATGTAAGGGGCTTAAAGCCAAGTCCCTGAGATTTGGGACTTTAATCCAAGACCTGGAGTTACTTGGATCTTCAACCCAAGAGTGGGGGTTGTGAGGGGCTGGGGTGGGGTTATTGTGTCTCTAACTCAAGAGCAGCTACCTCTTCGAGATCTCCCTTGGGTGGAGCTTGAAATCATAATCCAAAGGCTGACAGACAGATGAGTCAAACACACCTGGAGTGGGGTTACCCACCAAAATCAGAGTCGAGGCTTTCTATAACAAGGGCACAATAAGCAGCGGGGTTAAGCACCCCTATAAATCCTTCCTTATGGAAGGGGTTTCCCTCTGCTAAAGAATGAAAATGTGCTAAAAACTGTCAGTTTCATCGGTATGGTGGTTGCAGCTGGCCAAAGCTGGCCAAAAGCGCTCAGGCAGATAGTGAAGCTACAGTACAATGGGGAGGGCATTTGCCTTGCATGCAGCCAACCGAGGTTCAATATCCCATAGGTTCCCTGAACACCACCAGGAGTAATTCCTGGGTGCAGAACCAGGAGTAACCCCTGAGTGTCACCAGGTGGCTCAAAACAAAACAAAACAAAACAAAACAAAACAAAACAACAGCAACAAAAATGCGCCCTGGCTGTCACAAGGCTCACTTATGAATGTCCCTACACGGAGTGGGAGGGGGCTGGGGAGTTTTCAAGCCTTAGGCAGTAGACCAGCCGGAGTCCAGCCAACCTGGGGTGTCAAGCTGAAGTGAAATGTGGGCCTACTTCCCGGTGCACCAAGAAAACCTAACAGTGTAGCAGTGTCAGGTTTACTTTGGCGAGAAGGGAAAGGCTTTATTGCTGGCCAAAGTGCATGGAAGGACAGCAAGCAGGAGCAACAACATAAGAATACATGTTATGTATTCTTACATAATATCCACGTTTGTTACAAGGACTAAATACTCAGCTTTAGTCCTTTTTATAGACAAAGAAGCATTTTATTCAGATACCCCAATAGTCAGATATGCCAATTGATCTGGGAGGTGGAGCTTCTCCAGGCTCCCATATACTTCATGATCTTCTACACGTCACTTAATCTTTCTCCCTAAGTCTCAGATATCTCATCTCTAAAACTAAATCTTTGGAAGATTTCTTCCTAGATTGGGAAGACATAGTGCGCCAGCACAGTGGCTCTCAAACTATTTCTGTCCGTGGTCCCCTTCTGAACTTATATCCTTCCTGTGCCCCTGCCCCATCAGCCCAAAGGTAGGCCCCCTAGCATCATTCCAAGGTTCCACATTAACAGGGTTATCACCCATGGCCCACTTGGAATATCCTGGCCACAGGGGGCAATATTGCCCCTGGTTAAAAAAATGATCAGGAGGTCTTGTCAAAGGTGGAAATTATCACAAACGTGTGGGAGTCAGAGGCTACGTAAGACAGAGAATGGAACAGTGTGCTAATAATTGTCGAAAGTGCTAATACCAACCTAGAACTGAGCAGTAAATAAAGGCAAAAAGATATACATGACAACCCTTTAATGTATGCATTGTAATTCACAATGTGGAAGAGAAGGAAAAGAGAAAGAGATAGAGAGAAAGAGAAAGAAATAAAGAACCTGCCATAGAGGCGGGCTAGGGAGGGGGGAGGGAATCGGGGCCATTGGTGGTGGGAAATGGGCACTGGTGGAGGGATGGGTGCTGGAACACTGTATGACCGAAACCCAAACATGAACATCTTATGAACATCTTTGTAATTGTATATCTCACGGTAGTATGATAAAATATTTTTTTTTTAAAAATGAGCACAGTATCTGGTCTAATGCCAGCCAATGAAGTGGCTAATATTATGACAGGAATTAAATTGATCATTTGATTCCAGACAATGCATCCACGCGCCTTCTCACTAGTTTCTCCATAAGAAAGACACTCTATTCTTGCGTCACAATTTGGCCAAACTCTCAGGCTGACCAGAAGAACTAACTACTTACCATATGCCAGGTGACTATACAGCTTAAATTACGGTATGTAAATATGTCTATAATTATATACCAGTATCCTCAATCAGTACGTTCTCAAGTCAAAGTATAAATTAATAAACATTAATTTTTAAAGGAATGTTTATCTCTATCACTTAGTTGCATACATAACTTTTTTCATACTAGTTAAATAAAACTGTGAAACAAGTTTTATTTTTACTTTAACTTTAATAAGACAGTGAAATAAAACTGAAAGTTAGATTTTAAGGCAAAATAATTCTGAGTCTGTAAAAACACCATTTAAAATGCAAATTACATTGAAGATTAAAAAATTGGAATTTCTGTAGTTTAAAAATAAGTGGAATTTTAGAGTCAATATCATATAAATAGTTGTCCATCTGGCCAACCTTATGATTGCCAAATTTCTTCTTTCAATTGTTACTTTATCTGGAATTTAAACAGCTCCCTCTTGTGGCTAAAACATCCTTGGCAATGCAGAGTTAGTCAACTTCCGTGTCATCTTATATACTACACATTTGATCACATTTGATCAAGTATATCGCTTTGCAACAGCGGCAGAAAAGGGGACTAAACAGGATGCTAGAATTCAATTCCTATGGAACGTGCATGGATGCAGTCAGATTTCAAACTGGAACTCTAAGTTTATTTTTTTTCTAATTCTGGGGTTGTGTTTCTCCAAAATGAAAGGCTGAGCAGTGGCACGAGCATGCCATACATTGACAGGGAGAGCTGTAAAGCATCCAGAAATTCTGATACCCATTTAGCATTCTAACCCCAAAACTTCAAAGTATAAAGATATAAACAAAAGGTAAAACACGGAGTCGAAGCTCAGTAAGTGAAAGCAGGAACAACGGCCCAGTTTGCACATAACAGCTCATCGAAAGGTCTCGACTTTAGCAACACCATTACAAGATACAGCTTGTAATAAGCAAATAAATAAATCAAGTAGTGCCTGCTGGAGGCAGGATTGGGGGGGTGGGAAACTAGGGTCTTTGGTGGCAGTAAGAGCACACTGGAGGTGGGACTAATGTTGGAATGTTGAATACCTAAAACAACCTTATTGTGAGCAACTTTGTAAATCAGGGCGTTTAAATAAAGTTTAAAACATGTATAAATAAAGGGGTCTCCTTAAACCTTTTCTGGTAAACTTTGTCTATGACACTTCACTTAATCCAGTTGACTGCTGCAGGAATACTCGGGGACATCTATGATGCTAGACGCCACACATACAAAGTAAACAAAACATGCTCCAGCGTGTCCACGGCCCAGTGAGAAACAAGCACTCTGCAACCACACAGCAACCCTGGGCTGCGTGTGGCAGTAAATGAAATGATAGAAAGTTTCATGTGGAAGAAGACAAAGATGGCCTTTCTGGAAATTACTGGGTTGGAACTTGCTAGATTAAGGCAGGGTAGAAAAAGTATTTCAGGCAGGGAAAATCACCTATAAAGAGGGGCAAATAGCCTTTTGAGACAAAAAGAAGCAGATACAAGGACTGAAGAGGGGTGAGGGAGGGAGCCAGGCCATACACACTGTTGTAATTTCGGGTTTCTTAAATTGTTTTCTCTTTGGGGACCGGAGGCGATAGTCCAGTGGGTAGGGCATTTGCCTTGCATGCAGCTGACCCGGGTTCAATCCCGGCATCCCATATGGTCACCCAAGCACCGCCAGGAGTAATTCCTGAGTGCAGGGCCAGGAGTAACCCCTGATCATTGCTAGGTGTGACCCAAAAAAGAAAAAAAAATGTTTTTTCTTTGAAATACCTTTGTACCTGAGAAATGTTTGCATGACCCCAGAGACAGAGAAAAGGTACACAATTCGGTTACTGGTAATGAACTGCAAATTAATTTCAAAACAAATATTTGAAATTACCCCCATTTCAGTTAGACAACCCTATGTGGGCACTACCTTAAATGCACTGGGAATCCATGAAATGCTTCAGTATGTGACTAACATACCATCATCTGCCAGTTTGTTAAAAGCATTTACGAAATCCGGCTACATATGGAGACAGGACTGGAAGTGAGAGCCCCCATCAGAAAACAACTGCGGCATCCGAGCAAGGATACATCCTGCTTCACGCTCGCCGGTATCTGAGGAGATGGCAGGGGAGAGAGATATCCTTAAAGATCACACGGATGATGAAATGAGAGTGTGAAATGAAAGCGAAAGGAAGGCCCAAGGAGGGTGGGGCCGAGGTGACCCCTAAAGGAACAGCGTGCAACATCATATACACCTTTACAGCGCCCCAGGTGGGATCTTGAGAAAAAATATTGGTAGAGAACATGCCCATCACCTCAGGGAGATGTGACGCTTCAGAACCAAGAACAGCAGACAAGTTTGACGCTCAAGAGCACTTCCTGTGGGTGAGGGGCAGGGTAACAAGAACAGAAAAGATCTTTATCAGATCCTAAGCTCCAACCTCGGGCAAAGATGTTTTACAGAACTTCAGATTTATAGCAGGTTTGAGTTGAAAGCAGGTTCTCACTTACATGATAAACCCTAAATGTCTGCAGGGCTAGCCGCAATGTGTAAAAGAAGGGGGAGAGAGATGCAGTGCAGAGAGAGAGAGAGAGACAGAGACAGAGACAGAGACAGAGACAGAGACAGAGACAGAGACAGAGACAGAGAGACAGAGAGACAGAAAGAGAAGAAAAGGGGGTACCTGCTACTGAGGCAGCCTGGGGGGTGTGCGGGAGGGGGTGTGGGTACACTGGTAGTGGGGATGGGGCACTGGTGGTGGGAATGGGGGCTGGAATACTGTATTACCAAGAACCAATTATGAACACCTTTGTAACTGTATGTTTCACTGTGGTATAATAATTTTTTTTTAATTTAAAAAAAAAGAAAGCAGGCTCTCGTACCAGACGAGGCTGCCAGTCCTGGTGCGTGCCGGGAGCAGCTTTCCCGAGATGCTCCCTGTCCAACAGGGTGGCAGTCTCAGCTCCACTGTGCCAAGGTCACAGTCTTGGCCCTGCTCTACAGGCTCACAGCTGTGACTCTTTTGTATGTTTGATTGTTTCATTTTTGAGCCAGGTCCCAGGCAGTGCTCAGTAGGTACACCTGGCTGTGCGCTCTGAGATCACTCCTGCTGAGACTCGGGGAACATATGTGATGCTGGGGATTGAATCCAGCTTGGCAAGGCAAGTGTCGGTTCGGCGCTGAACTCTCTCACCAGCCCGGTGATACTTGTCGAGGTTTGTAGCCACAGCCAGCGGAGAGTGAGAGGAAGCTTCCCCAATATGGTGCACCGATCTTAATCTTCAACTACGACCAACAGCACCGGCGCACAGGCTCTGTGAGTTTCAATATGCACCTGCTCCCACTGAGTCAGAAAGAGACTAGGAGCTGGCAGTACTGCACAGCATCCAGTGGTACCTAGAGCCCAGCAGGAGCCAGCAAAAGGACAACTGAGAGCTGCCCTCACATGACCGCAGCAGGGAGCAATGCCCCAGGGCGGAGCAAGGTCCATTAGGAAGTAGTTCAGAGTAGCCACCCCCAAACTGGTCACGAAAAATATAAAAATTCGCAGGAGCTATGAAGATCAGCTTGCAGTGAGCTGGAATTGGGTGAGCATGACTGCAGTGTCCAGAAACTGCCCCACTACGATGGACATGCCACCACATCACTAGGTGGTGCCAGACACCAGCAACTGTGGACTATGCCAGACACCAACAAATGTGGACCCTGAGCCAGAGTTCAAGCTGGCTAAAGCTTTGTACAATGGTAACTACAACTGACAACAAATCCCGTCATCATCCAGATACACACAACTCAACCACAGGCACCAGTTCAATCTTACAAGCATTTCATAAATGTTCCCAAGCCAGAAATCAGCAGTATGATAGATGCTGAATTTGTTAAGAGGGGCACCTACCTAATCAGTGATCAAACCAGCAAGAACTGAAGCCCCACCCTTAACTCCCACAAAACACCAGAAATAACAGAAGCGTAGGTATTTAATACCCGTGTCGTATTTGATATGCCAAATACCAATAACAATTTTAGACCTCATTCCCATGACCTGATGGAATGGTTTGGGGCTCTTTATGTTCCTGGAGCAAGCAGATGCCCTTGGGCTCTACTAGCATGAGACAGGACATATGGAGATGTTACTGCTGCCCGCTTGACCCAATTGATGATGAACGGGAAGACAGTGACAGTTACAGGTATTTAATCTGGCACGTGATAGGGTCCAATGGAAATGTTACTGGTGCCCGCTCAAGCGAATCGATGAATAACGGATTCAAGTGATCAAGTGATCAAGTAGGTATTTAAATGCATCAATGGCAAGGAAAAGAAACCCAAAAAAAGTTCTCAACTAGGGGCCAGAGCGATAGTCCAGTGGGTAGGGCCTTTGCCTTGCATGCGGCCAGCCCATGCTGGCCCAGGTTCGATCCCCGGCATCCCATATGGTCCCCCGAGCACTGTCAGGAGTAATTCCTGAGTGCAGAGCCAGGAATAACCCCTGAGCATCGCTGGGTGTGATCCAAAAAAGCAAAAAAAAAAAAAAAGTTCTCAACTAGATCAGAACGTTCTAAAGTACCCAAAGATAACTTCAAAGCAACAATCTTCTTGAGGTTCACTGAACTGAGGAAATTATTGGAGTGGAGAATTAGTAAACTCAAGGATTTGCCGGAAAAGAAAATAGCTTAGTCAAATAAAAATGAAGGAATAACGAACACAGTAGCAGCATTCAACAGAAGAATGGAACTCTCCAAAGACAAGGTACATGAGATCATCAATAAGGAATAATAAATAATAATAGATAAATAATAGGTAAAAAACAATAGATAAATAATAGATTAAAAGGTTCTTTTTTACTTGAAGCGCTTTTAAAAGATGTATTTGAGGGGCCTGAGCGATAGCCCAGTGGGTAGGGCGTTTGCCTTGCACACGGCGGGCCTGTGCTGGCCCGGGTTCAATCCCTGGCATCCCATATGGTCCCCGAGCACCACCAGGAGTAATTCCTGAGTGCAGACCCAGGAGTAACCCCTGAGCGTCGCCGGGTGTGACCCAAAAAAGCAAAAAAATAATAATAATAATAAAATAAAAGATGTATTTGAGAAAGCTAACAACCTATGTATCAAAGGAATTCCAGGAGAGAAAATAAGTAAAGCAGTGAGAGGCTTGAAACAAGTATCTCCTGGAACTGGAGCTCACCCTGGCCTTCTTGATGTGAACCAGGGGAATCTAGACCTGCCCACCTGTCCAGATCACTGTTGTTTTGCATGGACCAGGTACCCAAGGAGTCCCAAATCACGGTGCCACGTGACAACATACTCCATCCTTTACACCCACTCAAAGTCCTATTGGAAATTCTCAGACCTCAGCCAATCAGTACACACACACACACACACACACACACACACACACACACACACACACAAATAACCATTTAAAGTAACCATTTAAAGGTGGGGAGTAAATATACCTGCTATGGTAGCAAAGATCCCAGATCTTCTAGATCTTCTAGAATGCCTGTTCCCAACACCATCCTGGGAGTATTATCTGGACATAGAATCAATCCAACCCAGCCTTCCTCAACAGTGAACTAACACCTAAGAAAAACAAAAGAAAAACCAAAGAACACAGAGATGCCAAAGGAGGACAGCAACACCCCCACGAGAGGGGGCTCCTCAGTGACATCAGACCACTGTAATCTTCCTGAAGAAGTATTGGGACAACAACCAGGTCAATGCTGCATGACCTGAAAATGACATACGGACAGAGAATTAGTAAGCTAGAGGAGCGCTGATGGGAAAGAAATGAAAAATAAAAATCTTCCGAATAGAAGCAAAGAAACTTAAAGATACAGTAGTCAGCCTTCAAAGCATGGCTGTGCTGGACCTGCCTGCAGTGGACATCCTCTCAGAAGGCCGTCTTCTGCCGGGACACAGGGTTCCTCTGAAATCCAGGAGGCAGCTCTGTTTCATTAGAAAATGCTGAAGCAAACTCTCAGGAGGCGCAGGAGGAAAGGGGTGTTAGAGAAAGGGGATGCGAAGGGGGTCTAGGCCATGGCAGGGGGGGGGGTCCCGCCTAGACCTGATGCTCTGCCGCTGTGTGGGGAAGACAACTCTGACATTCTCTGTCCTCAGCATGGTTTTTTTTTCATGGTTTTGGACTATAAACCTTAGTGTGTATGTGTTAATAATATTTCCTGGCACACAGTTCTGGTGTAAATTCCTTGTAATATCTCAGTAATAAAAATGATGACCGATAAGGTGCTAAATGATAGAATGATAACACTGAGACGATCTTCTCTTGTTTCTTTTTAAAATTCCGCCATTCTCTAGTTTGATGAATTTGCTGGAAGAGTTCATTGAAAACTCAGGAAAACAAAACACTGACCGACTTTCTCCACAGAGCCGAAGGTGACAGGATGGATCCAAACAGTCCTATGGCAGCTTGAAGGCCGAGGGAGGCCCGCAAAGGTGCCATGGATATGGGGGGGGCTTCACCCTTCCGGTGTGGATGGATTTGCTGGCCTGGAAGCACTCGAAAAACCCACCTATGGGGTTTGGGGATGCTGAGAAAAGCGTCCCTCAGGCAGGCGCCCTCAGAGAAGCTTCTCGAAATGAGGCGGGAAAGAGGCCGCGAGGTTGACACAGGCGCGCTCTCATGGGCGAGTCAGCCTTGTGACTCGAAATTCCTCCAACTCCCATACATTCCCCTGCTCTTAGGAGTGCCTTTCCCACGTCGTGTCCGCTCCCATTTCCAGTTCCTGTCTGAGTGTGGGCGGAGGAGATGGCTCAAAGGCGGAATGGCCTGCTTGGAGGCCCAGATTCTCTCTCTGGTGCCCCAGTGCTGCAGGGGAGAGCCTTGAGCACTGTGAAGGAAGCAGTCCCTGAGCACCCCTGGGTGTGGCCTCCCTTCAGTTCGCTGCCCCCCCAAAAATATTTTTGTCCTTTTTTTTAGGGGTGCCATAAAAGAATATCACAGTCTGGGTGGCTCATCAGCAACCCTCAAAGTCTTCTCACAGTTCCAAAGATCTGACATCCAAAAGCAAAGGATTGGCAAACTTAGATTTGGTCAGGGATTACTTGCTGTACATAACCGCTGGTTTTCTGTTGTGGTTTTCAGTGCACTCTCTGGGTTTTCTTTTATACGAGAATTAATCCCACTCAAATGCCTCTGACCTCCCAAAGTCCTCCTTCTTCATAGCGTCATGCTGGGCAGGATGATCTTGCATTCTATGTCACCTGCCAAATGCATTATTTCCAGAGAAATGGAAAACTGTTTCTTTAACACTTGGGAAATTTTAGATATGCAAATGGTGACTTTGCTTTTTATTCTTTTTTCTCATATATATGTGTGTACACACACATACACGCATAACATCATATATACATATAACTTTGTTGTCAGATATATGTTATATATATATGTATGTGTCAGCAGTGATGGGGAAGAAAACAGTTTTATATAAGCATATAAAACATTATATATGTATATAAAATATATATATAACATTTTTTCTTTCCTCTCACTGCTGACAGCTCCTAACTTCCAGGTCTTCACTTTGGTAAATTACTACCACAAAGTTGATAGACTAGCTTTAATGCTGTCTGCAACATAAAGAATCAAACTCTATTTCTTATATCCTTAGGCTTTGTTTTCTCTTTCTATGGAAACGTGTATTTGAGTTAAGGTTGTTTATTCCTGGCACCCTTGGAAGTGAGGTACATTGTCATGGCTACAGCTGCAATAAAACTGCATCTTTATATGCTTTTCTGCTTAGATCAGGGAATATTTTCTGGGTTAAATTAGACACTGGAGGGTCCCATTGCAGTTCCATTAAAAAAATACTTCAGATGCATGGGAAGAGCTGCCATCCGGCTCTCCCCTAGCTCAGCTGACCATGAGGCTCCCAGGAGGCAAGATGGGTTTTGGGAGTGGGCCCATCACCTCTGCAGGGTCACAGAAGCAGCCGGATAAGACTTGCTCACCATAATAGCTGCCATTTTCACAGTCTGGACCCCAAAGCTCATCAGAACCCACACAAGAGGTTCTCAAGTCCAGCTCAGCAGAGCAGCTGAGTTCAAGCCCAGGTAGGCGGCTCTCGGAGGTGGAAGTCATCGGGAGTTCGTGGAGATGGAGCTGGGGTCCCCATTCCCCTCTCTGATCTCTGATCTGTCCCAGAAGCCTGGTAGCCCTGCCCACGAACTGCCTTGGGGCTCTCAGCCTGCAGAGACTCAGACAGGAGAGAGCTGCCATCCGGTTCTCCCCTGAGTCGAGCAGCCACGCAGTACATCAAACTAGTGGAACCAGGAAGAACGGCAAAAATAAAAATAAATAAATAAATAAATAAATAAATAAATAAAAAATAAAAAACTGCTAAAAAAAAACTAGTGGAACCAATCATGTTCTAGAATATATTACAATCTACAATGCCTAAGAAAGGGAAGAGAGAAGGAGAGAGAGAGGGGGAGAAGGAGAGAGAAAGAGAGAAAGGAGATAAAAGAACTTGCCATGGAGGCAGGCTGGGGGAAGGGGGAGGGAAGAAGGGACATTGGTGATGAGAAATGGGCAGGGGTGGAGGGATGGGTGTTGGAACACTGTAGAACCAAAACTCAAACATGAACATCTTGTAATTGTATATATATAAAATGCTTAAAAATATACTTCAGTTGTGCTCTCGTGATATACAATTATACACCTTCAATTTTCAACATGTTGTACCTATTTATAAATATAAGTAACTCAGATTAATTTAGAATGCTCATTTAAAAATCCCAGATAATTTTCTTGGAAACTAGAATATATGTATGTGAAAAATTGCATTAAAAATGAGACTCAAGGGGCCGGAGAGATAGCCCAGCAGGTAGGGCGTTTGCCTTGCACGCAGCTGGCCCATGCCGGCCTGGGTTCGATCCCCGGCATCCCATATGGTCACCCGAGCACCGCCAAGAGTTATTCCTGAGTGCAGAGCCAGGAGTAACCCCTGAGCATTGCCGGGTGTGATCCAAAAAAGCAAAAAAAAAAAAAAATGAGACTCAAAATAGCAAACTCTGATTTACTTATTCGTATCTTATGCATCTAAAGTCCATAACAATTTATTTATATCGTAAATATGTAAGCTGTGGGCATCTAATGAATTAATGAAGACTATAGTTATACATTTTTTTCTTCCTGACAAACAAAATGATGTTTATTATACTCCAGTCTGACAGACCAGCTGCTGCATGTCCTTATTTTCATCTATGGCATTGCTTTCTTTTTTTTTTAACATTTTATTATACCACCGTGAGATATACAATTACAATGCTGTTCACGCTTGGGGGTTTCGGTCACACAGTGTTCCAGCACCCGCCCTCAACCAGTGCCCCCCAGACACCACCCATGTCCCCAATTCCCTCCCCCTCCCACATCCTGCCTAAATGGCAGGTTCTTTATCTCCTCTCCTCTCCCTCTCTCCTCCTTCTCCCACACATTGTACACTTCTAAGTGCACTACGTACATATGGCATTGCTTTCTAAGGTGTGTGTACAATGATAATAGTTTCACAGGAAGAAGAGTTTGAGGACTCACAGGTAAAACAAAATTGAGCACAATTCTTTACTGCAGGATCTACAAAACCTCACAGGCTATAACTCCTAGCAAGGGAATTTTATGCACATTTTCTTCTCTATTTTTAGGGACTAAAATGCAGGGTTTCAAAAGTTATACACTATCAGAGCTGCAAATATGGTACATATGCTCAGCCACGTGAGCTCAAGCAACACATGGGCTTGGGCGGCAAATGCACCCTTCGTTTGGCCAGGATGGCTTTTATAGGTTTTTTTCCCGGCTACCCCCCACATCAGTAAATGCTCGAGATGAGAGCCTTGTACTGACAGTATACCACCTACACGGCAGAGCCTGGCAAGCTACCCGTGTTTTATTTGTTATGCCAGAAACTAGTAACAATTATGGACCTCAATTATGACCTGAAGAATTTCCTGTCCCTGGAGCAAGCAGATGCCCTTGGGTTACACTTGCTTGTGACAGGACGTGGAGATGTTACTGGTGCTCGCTAGAGCAAATAGATGAACAACGGGAGGACAGTGATACAGTGATACACAATACCTCTGTGCTTGCTGATGATGTAATTTCCTTATTTATTTATTTGTTTCTTTGTTTGTTTTTTGCTTTTTAGGTCACACCCTGCAATGCTCAGGGGTTACTCCTGACTCTGCACTCAGGAATCACTCCAGGTGGTGCTGGAGGGAGCATATAGGATGCTGGGATAGAACCTGGGCCAGATGCCTGCAAGGCAAATGCTCCACCTGCTGTATCATCGGCCCAGTTCTGTAATTTACTTTCACAGGTATCATATCAAAGCAGTTTAGCATGAAGAGTCCTGGTGTACAACAAGGAATGAATGAGCTGATTCTTGGTACTTGACAGTTCATCTTGCCTTTACTTCTCAGGATGAGGGCAAGTATCTTAGAGGTTAACACACTTTCTTGATCACTAAGCAATTGTATATGCTAGTATTGTCTTTCTGGATACACAATCATTCCTTGGAGGTAAGAGAGTCCTTTTATACTTCTATGGTATTTCTATAGTATTTAGCAGAGTTTGTATCAACATAAAGGCTTAATAAATATTTAATTATTTTATTAAAAAGTAATGAAGTTAAGTAAACAGTTTCTCTTTTTTGTTCATGTAGTTCTCACATTCTTTTTCTAAAATGCCGTTTCCACTGTTAAAAAAAAGGATGAGGCTATCCACGCCCCTTATTCTCTACACTGCTCATTATAATATGGATGCTGGAGAGGTTGAAAATAGAACTGCAATTTTAAAATGATGATTTATAGAAAAGATGGTTGTACTGAATATACACAAAGAGACTTAAGTGATAAACTCTAAATATCTGCAGGGCTAGCCACAATGTGTAAAATAAGAGGGAGAGAGATGCAGAGACAGAGAGAGAGATAGAGAAAGAGAGGAAACTGGGGTACCTGCTATTAAGGCGGGTGGGGGACGGGAGGGGAGGGGTACATTGGTGGTGGAAATGGGGCACTGGTGGAGGGATGGGTGCTGGAATGCTGTATTACCAAGAACCAATTATGAACACCTTTGTAATTGTATGTTTCACGGTGGTATAATAAAAAATTTTAAAAAAAAAGAAAAGATGGTTGTAAGAAATAAATCTTTTAGCTGTTAAATTCAGATACATTATGAAATTATCAGTGATGGTGAAATATATAGGATAAAACAGAAATATGAAGAGATTGACTAACCTCAGACACATGTATCAAAATGAATTTGTGGCAAAATAGAATGCAAAAACTGAAAATTAAGTCTTTCCAGATGGATCCTTGTTAATTTATACAAAAATGTACCTCATTTTCCCCCTCCATTTTTTGGAGCAAACTTTTTGCAAAGCATGCAATATTAGACATTTACTTGCTAATTTCTCTTGTCTGTTTTTATATACACTGCATTTTGAGAATGCAATTGAGAATTGTAGTTCTGCTCAAAAAATGCGCTCTTTTTATAGCTTTGACACAGAAATTATTGTCAACAGACATCTCCATGAGGATGGTGTCTTTTCTCTTTCCAAATGTTGAACATGAGCAGGTAATGTGAGTTATTAAAAAACAAAAACTATTAAGTGCTCCTACTCAGCTTCTCAAAAGTTCCTTTTCATTTTCCCTTGTACCATTTTTTGTTCCTTCTCCATTCCCTCCTGGGCAAGAGATAAAGAATTTTGTGACCTTCTCAATCCTACCAAGAGTTGAGCGTACATTGCCTAAGGCTACCAAAGAAAGAGTAGCTTAAGTGACAGAAATCAATTTTCTCAGTTCTGGAGACCAGACGTCCAAGATGTAGTTGCTTACGTGTTTGGTTTTCTCTGGTCTTCTTGGTTTGCAGAGAGGCGCCCTTCCACTCTGTCAATACATGGTTGTCCTTTTGCCTGTAATTTCCATGTCATACTCTTTCCTTCTTAATGACAAAGTTATGTCAAATTATGGTCAACCATAATGAACTTAGTATAAATACATTGCCTCTTTGAATGCTCTGTCTACAAATAAGCATACTCCCTAAAATGGTAGAGTTAGGGCTTACCAATTATACTCTATTACCTATTGTATGTCTCTGGACCTGAAATAGCAATTTATGGTCTGAAAATTGCCTTAGCTATAGTAACATAAAGTTCCTAATGAAATTTGGTTAAATTATCCCCTCCTTCTTGTGCTTCAAAGAAAAGAAAGATGAAAGAGGGGGTCGGGAGTGATAGTACAGTGGGTAAGATGTTTACCTTGCATGCGACTGACCCAGGTACAATCCTTTGCTTCCCACATAATCCCCCAGCACTGCCAGGAGTGATTCCTGAGTGCAGAGCCAAGAGTAACCCCTGAGCATGGCAGGGTATGAACCAAAAAAGAAAAAAGAGGAAGAAAGATGAAAGGAAATAATTAGTAGTTAGACCTAAGAACTTATCAGTTCTCATCTCTATATCTTATAAAGTAAATAGTTATTAGAATATAAACATATTCAGGGCCAGAGCGATAGCCCAGCGGGTAGGGCATTTGCCTTGCATGCGGCCAGCCTCTGCCAGCCTGGGTTCGATCCCCGGCATCCCATATGGTCCCCGGAGCACCGCCAGGAGTAATTCCTGAGTGCAGAGCCAGGAGAAACCCCTGAGCATTGCCGGGTGTGACCCAAAAAGGCAAAAAAAAAAAAGAATATAAACATATTCAGGGCTGAGGAGATATGAGGAGATAGTACAGTGGAGAAGGTGCTTGACTTGCACACAGCCAACCCAGGTTCAGTCCCTAATATTCCTACTCCCTGAACATTGCAGGAATGATCCCTGAGCTTAGAATCAGGAGTAATCCCTGAGCAGTACTGGGGTGGTCCCAAAATGAAATCAAAGAGCAACAAAAATTGGAGTAAAATACAAGCATACTAAGTTTGGGTGCTGCGGATATAGCTGTGTGGCAAAGTGCACACTTCACATGTGTGAGGCCCTAGATTGGATCTCTGACACCACAAAAAATTGAATAACTAAAATGTCCACTGTGGCAGATATGCATGTTGGAGAGGTAAGTAACAACAACAAAATCCAATTGGTCTTTCCAAAGTCACAAGCTGAATTGGGGGTGACAACTCTGAGATGGTGCTGACAGGTCAGACGTTGATAGGGAGTACCCTTAGAATTCCCCACTGTACGATAGTACAGTGGGTAGGGTGTTTGCCTTGCACGCGGCCGACCGGGTTCGATCCCCAGCATCCCATATGGTCCCCCTAGCACCATCAGGAATAATTCCTGAGCAAAAATCCAGGAAGTAACTCCTGAGTGTTGCCGGGTTTGACCCAAAAAGAAAAAAAAAAAGAATTTACCACTGTAAATAGGACCAGGAAGCAGAACTGTGCAAAGGAAAAAGGTAGCTTCCATGAAATCTTGACTCTTTAGGTGACCTTATGGGAATCAGTTGATCACTGTCTTCCTGTTCATCATTGATTGGCTCAAGTAGGCACCAGTAACATCTCCATATGTCCTGTCTCATGCTAATAGAGCCCAAGGGCATCTGCTTGCTCCAGGAACATAAAGATCCTCAAACCATTGCATCAGGTCATGGGAATGAGGTCTAAAATTGTTACTGGTATTTGGCATATCAGATACAACACGAGTAGTTTGCCAGGCTCTGCCGTGCAGGTAGCATACTCTAGTAGTCATCTTTAAATCCAGCATTTATTGCCAGGCTGTGATAGGCTGGTCTGCTGGGTGGAGTTCAGTTGATAATAAAGCATCAGTTGATAATAAAGCATTATGGAAGTCTTCTAAATTTCATGAGTGGGGCTGGACTTTGATGTTACACATTAAGCAGCCCTTGAATTCAGGCTGCTTCCAGAAGAGAAAATGACTTTGATATGACCTTGAGTGCATCCATTCTGTTCTGCTACGAATGGTTACCAGAGAGGGACTCAACTGGGAGTTCTGAGGGCTCAGGGGTGGGATTGCAGACCGGAGGGTGATCAGGCTGCCTACCCCCATGTCCACTGCATGTCCAGCAAGTAGTAGGTCTGCACATTTTTCAACCAGCAAGTACACACATTTTCAAACTATCGATGTTTGATGCTACAAGTAAAATGGTGCCATGCTGTGATCAGTCTCTCCCTGACTGGTAAAAATGTCCTCTCTCCTCCTTGAGGACTGTAGTCTTGCTTTTCTTCCACCCCCCCCACCCCTGCCAGCTGAAGACCAATATGAAGAATAAGACAAATGAACCCACCTTGGAAATGATCAACTTAACATCCCCTCTAAAGCTCAACATTTCTTTCCCATCTTAATAAGCGTTATATCCGCTCCTTCTTCTCTGAATTGAGATCTTAGCAATGTCTGATTCAGTGTGAACTGTCAGACAAGGAGAGCAAGTTTGCTCAAACACTTCCCTCTCATCTACCTTCAAACTGAATTACCAAACTGTCACCAAAATATACACTTTATTTCTTGCTCTCTTCATCGCCTGCTTAAATTAAAAATTTTGTTTTCTCACCCATTTTTTGCCCAGATATTTCCGTGGGAACTTTTGGAATAATGTCCTCAAATGATCTCCCACATTACATTCATTTTCTTCCGCTGCACAAGTCAGACACCTTGCAAACTAATTCTAGCTCTCAGACAATTGAAGAGGGTGACTTTTGATTTCCTGACTAGAAGAAGCTTTCTGCTTTGGGGCCAGAAAATCTATTTTGGTTTCATACCAGCAGCTGAAAACTTGTGATAGTGGGAATAAAACAAGGATGAATGTAATATTTTTGACAGTTTTATGTGGCATCAAGGGTCTTTTTTATCATATATCTACACACAGTATTTGTCTTTACAAAAAAAAGGAAAAGATTTCTCTGTTTTTATTTCACTGAATCTGTTGACTTGAATTTTCACACTATGCTACATTGAATATACTATTCCATGAGACTTGTTCCATTTGTGCTCTGATAGTTTCAAGAGTTCCCTGAACATCCAGGGCATTAAACAAAACCTCTTCATTTGTTGACTGTCTCTTACTATTAAAACTTCAGACTTTTATTTTTACACAATACTTTTCTTTGCACAATTTCTTTTACACAATACAATTATGTAATTTCTTTTACACAATACAAGCTCTGACCCAGGTTCAATCCCCGGTGTCCCATATGGTACCTGGTATATGGGATACCTGTACCAACCCAAAAGTGGTCCCTGAGCTCAAAGTCAGGAGTAAGCCCAAGGTATCACTGGGTATAGTCCTAAAACAAAACAAACAAACCAATTTAAAAAAGGTATCTGCTGGTGATACAATGAATGCTATGATATGAAAGATATGATATATTCCCTGCCCTTTCATTAGGTTTATATTTGAATAAATGTTAAATCCTCTTGATATATTGATCATCCCTTAACCAATATGTAATGTCCATTCCTATGGTTTTCTTTAGCTTGAGTACTATTGGATTGCTACTATACTTGTAGGACCTTTTTCTTAAAGTCTACAAAAAAAACCCTGGTTGTTTTTTTTTTTTTCTTTCAGTCTACCATGAGTCTGTATAATTTCCACCTTTCACTCTGAGCCTGTGTTTATTGTGAGAATTCAAGTGTATCTCCTATAAGCAGCAGAACTTTGGATTTTGTTTTCTGGTCAATCTGCCATTCTGTGTCTTTTTTATAAAGAGTTCAGTCCATCCACATTTAGAGACATTAATAGGAGGAAATTTGTCATTTTTCTATGATAATTTTAGTTGTTTATTCCGTTTAAGCTTTGCCTTTTGGAGGTCATTAGGTGTTCCTTGCAGTATTGATTTAAATGCAACAAATGCCCTCAGCTGTTGCTTGTCTGAGAATTAAAAAAAATTACTCCCTCAGTTCTGAGTGCAAACCTAGCGGGTTAGAGGATTCTTGGTTGGATGAAGCCCTTGGGGGAACCCCGACTCTGTCCTGAGCCCCCAAACGCTGTATCCTCAGGGCCCTGCATTGAACCGTAGGCTATGAATCTCAGGGCCGGCCTAGGGGTGCCAGAGCGTCGTTTGGTACCCCTCTCGAGCGCCAACCCTCTCGGAATACCACCCCCATATCCAAAACACCCGCAGGTATGAGATTCCTCATTCCTAAGGAGCTCTTTAAGTGTGGGGAGGGAGATTTTTTTTCTTTTTGGGTCACACCCGGCAATTCTCAGGCGTTACTAACCAGTAATCAGTTACTGGTTAGTAACCAGTAGCCCTGGGTTACTCTCAGGGTTATGGTGCTGGGGGACCTATGGGATGCCAGGGATCAAACCCGGGAAGGCCACGCAGCAAGACAAACGCCCTCCCGCTATACTATCGCTCCGGCCACTCTTAGATACTTGGCTGTGGTTTAAGTATGCAAAACTGGATAAAGAGAAGCAATGGTTCAAATGTCAAGACGACAGTACAGAAAAGGAATAAGGGATAAATTTTCGTTTACCTCTGGGAGACGACGGGCAATGAGTTCGTGTTAGGCGGTACCAAGAGCAAGCAAGACCGTCTTTCAAAAGAAGCAAAAACAAGGAAAGGGACAGGCTGAGGGGGTGCTAGAGATCCAGCCTTGATACTAGGAACACCTGAGGAGGAAACGAATCGAAATTCTTAGAAGGGAGCAATGAGCGTTGGCATAGGAGCTGCTCAAGCCTGGGACCAGCGCTTCCAGAGGGCCTGCAGCTGGGGGGCGGGGCTAGGCCGGCGCAGCTCCGCCTACCGGGGCGGAGCCTTTCCCTAAAATTTGCATGGCCGGCGGCGGCGGCGCTGCGGATTGGTGCTTCCTGGACCCGGAAGCAGTCGGCGGCGCTCGGAAGCGGCGCCTGGACGCGGATTCCGAGGACGCTGCGGCTGCAGAATGGTCGGTGGCGGTGGCGGCGGGAAGCGCAGGCCCGGCGGGGAGGGGCAGCAGGTACTGGTACAGGGCTAGGTGGGCTCCACCGGATGCTGTGGGTCATAGCCAGGGCATCTAAAGGGGCAGCACATGGCAACCTTCCAGGAGTCACTTCTGGATGTCCAGGAGCTCCGGGCAGCGCCGAGAACCGTGTTCAGGGCGGTTCTTTGCCCATCTCCGGGTCCTCTGGCTGTGGATTTGCGAAGTGGCTCATTCCGCACACCCCGATCTGGTCCTCGGGAGGCAGACAACAGGCGGTTCACGCCTCCCCCAGCCAAGTTGGCTGGAAACCGAGCCCACCGCCAGGCACTGGACCTCGCCGCGCGCGTGGCCGTCTGGGGTGGGCAAGCCATGTACAAGCCATGTACATTCCGTGTAACGTCTTTGTTGGGCATGTGGCCAGTGTGGAGAAAGGCGGCGGGGAACCGAGCAAATCCCTGGCAGATGCTCAGGCGAGAAGCCTTGGAGGGCAGGTCGTGGGGGGAAAGGTTCTTGGGAACAGGAGAATTCTGGGGTACCGCGCTGAGGAATGCAAAGACTTTGCTGCGGAGAGCTGGCTTGGCCCGAGTCTGGGAGGTGTGAAAGAGCCACTGGTGGAGGACCGGTTGTTACAGGCGCTGGCGGAGAGGAGGACGGGGACTGCGCTTTTGTGCTGTTGGGTAGGAAGGGTCCCAGAGGTGGCCTTGCTGTAGCGCCGAGAATCAGGCGAGAGAAGAGTAGCCTGGTGCTTAGTAAAGCTTATGCACCTTCGGGCGGGGGAGAGTGCGGGTGAAGGCGCTTGCGGGCACAGCCTACCCTGGTGGAGCCCCAGAACCGCCTCTGAGCCCCCCAGAGCCACAAAGGGTCCTCTTGAGCATCGCAAGGGGTAGCTAAAGCCACCCACCGAACCCCAAATTACTCTTGCTCCTAACCTCATAGTGTGGTTTTGTGAAAAATAGATAAAAGAAATAGATAGATAAATAAATAAAAATATCCGAGGATCTGATAGATAGGATAGGGGTTAAGGAGGTTTTCTTGAGTGTGGCCAACCCTGGTTTGATCCCTAGCACTGTATGTGTGGTCTGTCTGCTAAGAAGTGCCAGGAGTGACAACCTCTGAACACTGCTGAGTGTGGCCTTACTTTTCCCACACTCAGAGAGAAAGAGATTAAATATATGAAAGCACTTGGAAGTCTATAATTATTTAAATATATTTTATTAAAAATTTACCACGACAGAGCCTGGCAAGCTACCCGTGTTGTATTTGACATGCCAAATACCAGTAACAATTATAGACCTCATTCCCATGCCCTGATGGAATGGTTTGAGGCTCTTTATGTTCCTGGAGCGGGCAGGTGCCCTTTGGCTACTCGCACACGTGACAGGACGTATTGAGATGTTATGGTGCCCGCTCGAGCAAATCGATGATCTACGGGAAGACAGTGATACAGTGATACAGTATGGGACACGGAATAGAGGGGGCCTGGTTAGGGATCGCTGTGGTCTAGACAGTCTATTCGGGTTGTGTTCCCGGAGCCAGGGGCCGGCCGAGTAAGTGCATTCTCTGAAAGGCACAGCCGCCCTCAGTTGTTTTGGGGGGGTTTGAAGATGCTGAACAGACGTGGGAAGGAAGGCAGCCCGGGAAAAACACTCGTTGAAGGTGCAGTGAAGTGCCAGGAGAGGCATCTGTGGCCCCTTGTTGGCAATGTGGCCATCGTTTACATTGTCTGCCAGGACTGTGCGTTTTGGCAAGTGACAGAATTCCGTAAAGGTCCTATGACTACTGCAGATGCCTTTTTGCTGTTGAGAAAACGGCCTGAAGAGGTGAAGGTGAGGGGGTGTTGAGCTATTACCTTGTAGACCGGCCAACATGGGTTCAATCCCGGCATCCCATATGGTCCCCTGAGCACCCCCAAGAGTAATTCCTGAGTGCAGAGCCAGGAATGACCCGTGAGATGGCTGGGTGTGACCCAAAAAGGGAAAAAAACAAGAACCATCAGGTCAGAATTTCTCACTGTTGGCCTTTGGGCTGGACGAGTCTTGAGGGGCCTGTCCCATGAATTGTAGGTGATTAAGCACCTTTCTTGCCTCTGCTCACTAGATTCCAGTAGACAACCCTCAGGGCTCCCTTTGTGATCTTTTAAAGCATTGTCAAATGTAAAATAATCTTATTTGTCTCGTGTTTAGGCCGCTAATTTCCTTAGGACACTGAAACCAGCCTTACTCTCTTTCCATTCGAATAGCAAAGGGAAGATGACCTGTTTTTAAGTAGGAGGCACAGGACTGAGTAGTGGCTCCTGGCCCTGCCCACTTAGTGCTTGAGTCCTGCTGTCCAGGGCTGCTTGGACCCAGGCTGTGCTACCATCCAACTCCCTGTTACCGTCATTTCTGACAATTTGCTTCCGGTTGATCACTGAAGCTATTTAGGGAAAGGGCTGGATGATACCCAGGTTATCAGAAGCGGCAAAACCTGCGTTTTCTATGGTCCTTCTCTTACATGCTCTTGTTTCCTGCCATTCCTTACTCGACTATTTTGAAAACTGCTTTCCTTCTCCTCCCCCCTAAAAAAAAAGAAAAAAGAAGGGCCAGAGTGATAGTCCTGCAGGTAGGGCATTTGCCTTGCATGCGGCTGACCCAGGTTCGATCCCCGGCATCCATATGGTCCCCCCGCACAATTCCTGAGTGCAGAGTCAGGAATAACCCCTGAGCATCACCGGGTGTGACCCAAAAAGCAAAAAAAAGGAAGGAAAAAGAAAAGAAGAAAAAGAACCTCCAGATTTCAATCAGAAATACTTACAGGCTTTTCTTCTTCAGTGAAGCAAGGTACATTTTATTAACATTTGGAAAGGTCAGAGGCGAGAAAAAAGGGAGAAATCCATGTTCAAGGGTGGAAATAGGCAAGCAAAGAAATGGTGAGACTAGCAAGGGAGGTACTTGGTCAAGGGAGAACACAGGCTTGAAGAGCAAGTCCACTTTCTATTATTTATTTTATTAAATTTTTTTTTTTTTTGGCTCTTTGGGTCACACCCGGCTATACTCAAGGGTTACTCCCTGGCTCTGCACACAGGAATCCCCTCCTGGCTATGCTCAGGGACCACATGGGATGCCAAGGATTGAACCAGGTCAGCTGCGTGAAAGGCAAATGCTCTCCCCACTGTACTATCCCTCCAGCCCACCTACAGTTTAAAGAAAACATAAACACCTCCTAGGGTTGGGTGAACCATGATCAATAGTAAATTGTGCAGAGAAATGTATTAACTATGCTTTTAGAGAACCAAAGACTTTGTGTGTTAATTTTCAGTGTGATAAAACAGTTGATGTGAAGAAGAGTAAATTCTGTGAAGCCGATGTCCCCACTGACCTTCGAAAAGAAGTCGAAAAGTCATTATAAGCTTTCTCTGCCCGAAGATTTCTATCACTTTTGGAAATTCTGTGAAGAACTAGACCCCGAGAGACCATCTGGTGAGTTGCCCTAGAGTCATCCTCCTTCTACCAAGGAGAAAATAAAAGAACGAGGCAAGAAAGATAAAAAAGAAATTTAAAAATAAAAGAATGAGGCAGATTTATTGGCAATGACGCAAGTATCATGCCTGAATATAATAAGTGGAAAAAGAATGTATAGAGCAGGTGACCATTAGTATTATTTTTAAAAAATCAGTGACGCACCTCTATATTTATATGCGTGTATGCTGTCTCAGGCATGACATAAGAAACTAATCATGGTAGTTTGTGCTCTCAGGTCTCTATGTCCTTTGAATGTTTTGAATAACGGATGTATGGAAAGAAAACGTCTCACGCACTACGAGAGAAATGTGTGGTGGTAGATGTCGGCGACGCCACCGGGTCCCCGACAGTGCCAGGAAGTGAGTTCCCTTTTACCTCCAAAGCCGGGCGGGAATGGATGAAGACTCAGGAATCCGATGCAGTTTTAAAAGGCTTTACTTATCACAGGTTCAGGCATACGAATCAGCAATAGGATTCCTGGCTAGAACCCCAGACACGTGTAGGCCAAAATGGCGGCCACCACGTGAAAAGGCCCTGTAAAGAGGGAGACAAAGACAAGACTCCCAAGAAGAGTGCAAGCCCAAAAAGAGAGAGAGCGAGAGGAAGCAGGCTGGTTTTATACCCCTGCAACTCAGACCTCCCACTATTATGGGAAGCAGGAAGGGTCAAATGCCCTTAGGTAATTTCTCCCAGCACCTCACCTAGGGCCCTATTATATGCTAATGTTTTGAGCCAAGATCTGCCTGGAAATGCCTTTATAGGGTAGAGAAGGGGTTTCTGAGGTGGCATGTCTCTGTACCAAAGACTAATACTAATGCCAGTTAAATATTTCTCCAAGCCTTCACAAGAGTCTCGTCTACTTCACGGTAGTTTTGTATTTTAGTTGTCTTTGAGTCATCAGGGAGCCATGCTTGCTTGCTTGGAGGCAAACAGCATTTCTCTCTGGTCTAATTACTTAGAGATCCAACGTGGCCAGGCAAATATGCTGGTGAGATCTAGCTAGTCCTATGATGATTGTGGTAGCATGGGAGAATATTTATACCAGCCAGTACAGAATACATGGTCAGATAAACTGCCACATCTAAACTACTCGCCTATCTACGAAGTGACCTGCAGGAGGCAATCCAGGGAAGATGCAGAGGCTCTTAGAGGAGTCCTGCAACGGTAGAGACCTGATTTTTGACACTACACCAAACCACTTAAACTGTGTAGCACAAAAAATACTCATGAGTATTTACACGTTAGCAGAGGTGTTCCTTGAAGCATTGTTTGGAATAGTAAAAAGTCTTGGAAACAGTAAGTGCCCATCAGTGGTAGAATATACCATATTGTCCCATGTAATGATATCTGCAACTTTTGAAAATTGTATTCAGTAGCACATGAAAACTTTCAGAAAATTTAAGGACTGGGTGGGAGACAAAATAAATCAGATTACATCAGATTACAAATAGCACGCACTCCCTATAAAAATATATTTCTACCTGTTGGTAGAGGAAACATTCTTTTTCATCTATGAGCAGTAAACCCTGCTTTTTCGGCCTAGTAAAAGGGGTTTGCTTTAGCTTTTATTTTTTGGGGGGGGGTCACACCTTGGCCATTTGGGTTCGATTCCCTGGCATCCAATAAGGTCCCTCAAGCACCACCAGGAGTAATTCTTGAGTGCAGAGCCAGGAATAACCCCTGAGCATTGTTGGGTATGATCCCAAAAAAGCAAAAATAAAGTTACTTTTTAAGATAACTTAGGCTATCCTAAGTGTAAAACTAAGCAGAAATGAATGAGTTTTGCCCCTCCAAATGGACTTATCTCTGTGCCCCTTTATTCATACTGTTATTTTTCTGAGAATTTCCTTTTCTCCACCTCCTTATTATAGGTAATCTGAGTACTTAGTAAATCAACAGGACCCATCTGATTTTGTAAATCTTTATGTATTTGTAATCGTTAAGTATTTGTATTTGTAAATGTATGTGTATCTTTGTATTTGTAATCGTTAGGTATTTGTAAATGTGTATCTTTATGTATTTGTAAATCTTTACGTGTTTGTATCTCTTTTCTCCGTCTGTGATTTGTGAATGGAGAGAGATGGGATCAACTTTAGCATTAGGGGTTGGCTAAAGAGACTGTCAGATCGGTAAGGAAATGAGTGATAACCAGGGCAGGTGAAGGGTGGGAAAAGGAAATGCTTTCATTAAATTCATTCCTTATAACGTTTCTTATAACATATTCCTTTGCTGTCCTGTCTTTCCCTTAAACTGGGTGTACTACAGGTATTTGGGGCCAAAAGCGTCCTAATAAGACTGTTTACAGCTTAGTAATGAAATAGTCTGACCAGCATTTCTCAACTATGGACAGCTGGCCCTTTGGTCACTCCCAGGATATTTGAAGGTGGGCACAGGTGAAAACTGTAAATGAGCTGCCATGGACATTTGGGACCAACCAGTGAGACAAGTGCCACTGGACAGAGTAAAGGCTAGGAGGGGACTGTGGTCAGGCCAAGGTCTGGACTTTAAGTTTTGCTCTGGTCACAGTAGGGTGCGGCAGGAATGGATCCCACTGTTTGAGGTAAATGTAGGAGGAAACAGTAAATGTAAGGACCATGTTTTCATTGCTCAGGTCTTTTCCATCAGTGTTTGTCGCTAGCATAGTCACATGCTAAACTTTTTTCCTTTTGCTTTAGAAACTTTAAGACTTGGAAATAGTTCACTGATAAAGCACATTATTGTCTACGTCAGAAGGCGGTTGTTAAAATGAACTTACTTTATTTATAGATTCACTTGCTGCAAGCCTTGGACTTCAGTTAGTGGGTCCTTACGATATCCTTGCCGGAAAGCACAAACTGAAGAAAGAATCAGCAGGCCTGAATTTTAACCTTCATTGGAGATTTTACTATGATCCTCCAGAGTTTCAGACCATTATTATTGGAGATAGCAAAACTCAGTACCACATGGGGTATTTCAGGTAAAGGATCTGGACTTCTCTAAAACAACTTTCCTCTTCTGCATGTTGAAGGGGCAAGGCATTCGTTCATGCTAGACACACACATTCTTCCTCTGACCATTGTAAACTGAGCAAGTATGATTTAATCTCACTGGCTTTCATTTGTGGCTACCCATCATTTCCACTTTGGGTTCGAGAGCCCTTTTTGCCCAAGAAAGATAACTTGGGCATAATGAAATCAGTAGTCAGCATTAGGTAACTAGAAACTGACACATGTGAATAGAGCCACTGATGGGGATAAAGGGACTCCCAGAACATTCACACACAGCACAAAGGAAAAACACCTAACTATGCACATGTACCCTGACTTAGTGATTCACGTGCTTCCAGGAGTGAAAAGTCAGATGGGCTTAGTCTTTTTTTTTTTTTTGCTTTTTGGGTCACACCTGGCAATGCTCAGGGTTACTCCTGTACTCCTGGCTCAGCACTCAGGAATTACTCCTGGAAGTACCCAGAGGACCATATGGGATGCCAGGGATCAAACCCAGGGTGGCTGCGTGCAAGGCAAACACCCTACCCGCTGTGCTATCATTCCAGCCCCTGTTTTTTCTTTGTCTAGGTTACCCTGGGCCAATCATTAGTGACTGTACTTTTCTGTGACTCAGTTTCCTCTTACATAAAAAATGAGAATAATAATTGTATGTACCTTACTGGCACTTTGGTGGGCACGGGTGTTTGAAACATTGTGTCCCTAAAACATACACATATGCCCTAGTAAAACCAGTGTTGCCTAAAGTTTTTAAAAATAATTTATGCCTGATGGCAGTATTAAGGGATTGCATGGCTGGGGCTAGAGAGATAGAGCAGGTGGAGGCATTTGCTTTATGCGCAGCTGACCCATGTTTGATCCCCAGCATCCCATTTGGTCCCCTGAGCACCACCAGGAGAGATTCCTAAGTGCAGAGCCAGGAGTAAGCCCTGAGCATCATGGGGTGTGGCTCAGTAATGAAAAAAGAAAAAATAAACGATTCAGTGGTTATATGGAAGCCACCTTAGAATGTTGAGAAATAGTAGATATTCAAAAGAAAGGGAAAAAAAAATAGAAAGAAAAACTAAAGGATTGAGAGGCTATATATGAAAGCCACTTTAGCATGTCGATAAATAGTCGACAGTGGTAGACTAAGAGGGGAAATGACCTGCCTGCTCATACCAGTAATTGATGTTGGTGACTAGCTTTTACGTAGAAGAGATGTGGCGGAAGAAACCTAGTGGGTGCAGTAGAACCCACAGGGCGGGAAGGGGTTACATGCTTGGCTTCTGCCTTTGCTGTTCATTTCTAGGACCTCCGCTGAGTCAGTTAATCTCTGTTGACTTCTTCAATTCTGAAATAAGAGAAACTGGTTATATGTATATGAATATGAATAAGACCACTCATCTCTGTTTTATAAATCAAGTCTTCACCTGTTTTATAATCCTGTTTGTGATTTTTCTGTTTGTCTTTCTGCCTTGTTTCTTTTAATAACAGGCTTGGGGCCAGAGAGATAACTACGGTGGATAGGGTGCTCACCCTCCACGTGGCTAACTGGGTTCAATTCTGGAGCCATAAATGGTCTTCCACAAGATTAATCCCTCATGAGTCTCTCACTAGAGTTAATCCCTGAGCCAGGAGTAAGCCCTGAGCACTGGCAGGTGTGGCCCAAAAAAGAAACAACAAAAATATCCTGACTATAAAACTACAGTAGAGATAATCCTGTGGAATTTTTCTCTATACCCTTTGTAGACCTTATTCTCTTATACTTTGTATTAAGCTATAGAAGTAACTAGTTCTTAAGAATCTTTTATTTCTAAGTTCTATAAATCAGGTTTATCATATGTAGTCTAGGAAACTTAGAACTCAAACCTGGCAAAATCATTCCACTGTTGTAAAAACATGAAGATATAAATTGTGTGTAGACCAGAAATTCCACCTACCTGCTGTGTGTACCTGGTTATGCTTACCTACCTTTTTTTATGTTTTTTGTATAAATAGGGATTCTCCTGATGAACCTCCTGTGTATGTTGGTACAAATGAAGCAAAGAAAAATTGTTTAATTGTTCAAAATGGAGATAATGTGTTCGCTGCAGTCAAGTAAGAACATCTTTTACTCCCTCTCCTATTTTTTTTTTTTTTTTTTTGCTTTTTTGGATCACACCCGGCAACGCTCAGGGGTTACTCCTGGCTCTGCACTCAGGAATTACTCCTGGCTGTGCTCGGGGACCATATGGGATGCCGGGGGATCGAACCCGGGCCGGCACAGGCCGACCGCGTGCAAGGCAAACGCCCTACACGCTGGGCTATCGCTCCGCCCTCCTATTTATTTTTTTGAAAAAAAATTTATTATACTACCATGAGATATACAATCACAAAGATGTTCATGAGTGGGTTTTAGTCATATAGTGTTCCAGCACCCATCCCCCACTCCCCCACCACCCTTCCCAACATCAGTATCCCCAGATTCGCCCCCTCCCTCCCCCATGCCCCAGCCTGCCTCTCAAGCCCCTCGAGGCCAAGGGCCAGCTAGAAAACGCAAAATAGTTAGATGCCCTGATCCCGGCTCACTGCCAGAGAGAAAAGCACTGCCTTTGCTCGCGAGCTTTTTTTTTTTTTCTTTTCGGGTCACACCTGGCGATGCTCAGGGCTTACTCTTGGCTCTGTGCTTGGGAATTCCTCCTGGCGGTGCTCAAGGGACCATATGGGATGCTGGGGAATTGAACCTGGGTCAGCTGCATGCAAGGCAAACACCCTCCCCACTGTGCTATCCCTCCAGCCCCCTACCCCTCCTGCAAGCTTTTTGTATCTTTCAGCTCAAAGAATTGTGTCCTGGGGGTGCAGAGGTCATACAGTGGGCGGGTGCTTGTTTGCACATGACCAACCTGGGTTTGATCCCTGGTTTCCCTTGTCATGCCCCCTGAAAGTCTCTGAGGATTAGGCTGGGAGTTGCTTTCTTTCTTTCCTGCCTATCTTCACCCAGTGACAGGAAGGGTAATTGTGAGCAGTGTGAGATTTGATGTGTAGAGCTGATGCGTGGCCACATATGTGTCCACGCAGTTCAGGAGATGTGGAGCTGGGCCCATTGATAGGCGAAGATCAGCTGTGGAGGCACCCAGTCCCAAGCCAGGAGAGAATCCACCTCCTGTTCGGAAAGGCCCGCAGGTTGCTGGAGTGTGAGCAGAGGATTGGGGGATGGCTGAGGTCAGGTGTGGAGGCTCTAAAAAAGTATTTGTGATCTGGTCTATAAGTTTATGAAGCAGCTGTGTTTTTCCTTTACATATTCTAAATTTATATTAACACAGATTGAAAAGTAGCTTTGTAAAGATTCTGCTTATCTTAAAGATTATAACACTGTTCTTCAGCTCTTTAAAATAGCCTTTTGGCAGGCCCTAGTCACCTAATGGGTAAGGCGCTTACCTCCTAAAATAATCCTTTTTTGTTTCCAAATGCTGTTTGTTTCCCTTTGTGGGAGTATGCCATCTCTGCAATTATATATTGTAGAATGTTACAGAAAAAATACAAATGTGAATCATGTTTACTATTTCTGTGACTGGCTGCTTTTCCTAATATTGCTTTTTGGGCCAGAGAATAGCACAGCGGGTAGGGCATTTGCCTTGCATGCAGCTGACCTAGGTTCAATCCTGGCACCCCATACGGTTCCTCTGAGCCTGCCAGAAGTAAGCCCAGAGCACTGTCAGGTGTGGCCCCAGAACCACAACAAAAATCAAAATAATAAATAGTTCTTTTCCCTTGTTGGATGATATTAGAAAATTCTGATCAAACCATTGGTAATTAGTTGGCAGTCTTGTTCTTCCATGGAATTTTATGTTTGGTTGGTCAGGTTTTGTTTGTTTGGATTATGGGCCACACCCATCTGTGCTCAGGACTAACTCCTGACTGTGCTCAGGGATCACTCTTGGTGGTGCTCATGGGGAACAGCACCCCTGCTGTTCAATCCCCAGCAGACTATATATGTTGCTGGGGATTGAAGGGGCAGGGGGGCGAGGGAGGGTGTCACCAGCATGCAAATCACACACCCCACACTGTCTCTCCGTCCCTGGAGTTGAATAATTCTTTTTTTTAAGAAATATTTTATTATACCATCGTTACATATACAATTACAAGATGTTCATGTTTGAGTTTTGGTTCTACAGTGTTCCAGCACCTATCGCTCCACCCCTGCCCATCTCCCATCACCAATGTCCCCACCTCCCTCCCCCTTTCCCCAGCCTGCCTCCATGGCAGGTTCTTTATCTCCTTTCTCTCTTTCTCTCTCTCCTCTCTCTTCTCTCCTTCTCATTTCCCTTTCTTACACATTGTAGATTGTAATATAGTCTAGAACATAATTGGTTCCACTAGTTTGATGTACCATGCGGCTGCAAGTGGCCACAGGAATTAGGGAGAGCCGGATGGCAGCTCTCCCCCATGGGTCTGAGTCTCTGCATGATGGCTGAGAGCCCCTAGGCAGTTTGTGGAGGGGGGGCCACCAGGCCTTCAGGGCCTGGTGAGGGGACTGGGGGTCAGAGAGGGGACTGGGGACCCCATGGAGTTGAATAATTCTTTTTTTGTTTGTTTTTTGCTTTTTGGGTCACACCCGGCAACCTTCAGGGGTTACTCCTGGCTCTTTGCTCAGGAATTACTCCTGGTGGTGCTCAGAGGACCATATGGGATGCCGGGATTGAACCCGGGTTGGCTGTGTGCAAAGGCAAACACCTAACCGCTGGGCTATCGCTCCAGCCCCGAGTTGAATAATTCTTAAGTAGGCTTCTTGACTGTCCAGTGGCATGTGAAGTTAAAATGGCCTGTAATATAACAAGGACTTCTACTAATATAATAAGAACTTCGACTATTTACAGATTATTTCTGATGAAGAAACTTAAAGAAGTGGCAGATAAAAAGAAAATTAGTCTCTTGAAGAACATAGATGAGAAGCTGACCAAAGCAGCCAAAGAACTGGGGTACTCGCTGGAACAGAGAACCATAAAGATGAAACAGAGGGATAAGAAGGTACGGCTGGCTCTAGTCCGTGTTTGCTATTTCCGCAGTCTCTGTTCTCTGTGGGTTTCGTCTCACCTGCCCCTTCTCCTTCTCCTTGTGCCTGCACTAGACGCCTCCAGGCACCAGTGTCTGCTGCCAGGATGGCAGGCTGGGTTCCTGGTGGTGTCAGGCAAGCCGGGATGCAAAATGGCGAGGGCTCATCAGGATCACTCAGGCCAGTATTCACCCTTTTACTCTGTTTTACTAGTTACTCTTTTCATGGAAATGGGCTAATGCAACTTTTATTTAATGCTCGCTTGTTTTTCTTGCACTTTTTGGTGATGCCTGGGGTCCTGCCCAGGGCAGCACACATGCAAAGCAGAGTTCTACACTGTCAGTAACTGGCTATTGTCAGTCTTTTAGTCTTCTCCTTTCTGATACGTATAAAATGACACAGCACTTCTGATTATAAAGGATTTTTTTTTTTTTTTGGGTCACACCCGGCGACACTCAGGGGTTACTCCTGGCTCTGCACTCAGGAATTACTCCTGGCGGTGATCGGGGACCATATGGGATGCCAGGGATCGAACCCGGCCGGCACAGGCCGGCCGCATGCAAGGCAAGCGCCCTACCCGCTGGACTATCGCTCCGCCCCGATTATAAAGGATTTTTTAAAAAAAAAAAATTATCTGGTGTTGATTTGCCCTTTTTTTCTGTCTGGATTAAGATTTGTCTCGTGCTTTAATTTGGGTGTTGGTCACTTATTTGCAAAATTCATTTATTTATTTACTTATTTATTTGCTTTTGGCTTTGGGGTCACAAGCACCGCCAGGAATAATTCCTGAGCTTAGAGTCAGGAGTTGTCAGGGAGCCGCTGGGTTCCCCACCAACACCAGGAAACGAGTTCCCTTCTACTTCCAAAGCCGACAGGGAATGGATGAAAACTCAGGAATCCATTGCAGTTTTAAAAGGCTTTACTATCACAGGTTCTGTTATACAATCCAAGAACAGGAAAAAAACCAGACTTTGGGTTCCGGCTGGGCCCGGCCATGTGTAGGCCAAGATGGCTGCCACCACATGTTAAAGCCCAATGGAGAGGAGAGGCAGAAAGCCCAGGAAAGCCAAAATGGCAAAAGAGCTTTTCTCCTGTCTCCGAGCTTATTTTATAGATAGAACCTGCCAAAACTTCCCAGGGGCCCATCATGGGCTGGGCTATCTAGAGATGAAACCAGGCAATTGACCCTTTTGAAATGTAGATCTTCAGGTGGGCCTTTTGGCTTCACTAATGCCAGAGCTGATTAAAATCTCCCTAGCAGGGCTGGGAGGGGCTGCAAGCTAAGTGTAGCTGGAGCTTAAAAGTAGGATGTGACCCCACACACACACAAGGAGTAACCCCTGAACATTCCTTGTTGTGACACCAAAACTGAAAAAGATTTATTGATATTTACCTCCCAAAAAGGGAGAAGAAGATTAGAAATTGCCTGACTTTGGAAGAAAAACTACACACAAGCCTACACTTCCAAGAATGTGGGTTCTGAATTTGGCACGGTGAAGGAGAGAGAATTGATCTTTCCACATTTTCCTGCTGAAAAAGAGTTACTAGTTACTCTTTTCATGGAAATGGGCTAATGCAACTTTTATTTAATGCTCGCTTGTTTTTCTTGCACTTTTTGGTGGTGCCTGGGTCCCGCCCAGGGCGGCACACATGCAAAGCAGAGGTCTACACTGTCAGTAACTGGCTATTGTCAGTCTTTTAGTCTTCTCCTTTCTGATACGTATAAAATGACACAGCATTTCTAATTATAAAGGATTTTTTAAAAAAAATTTATCTGGTGTTGATTTGTGTTTCTTTTGTGAACTGCCTTAACTTTGCCCTTTTTTTCTGTCAGGATTAAGATTTGTCTCATGCTTTAATTTGGGTGTTGGTCACTTATTTGCAAAATTCATTCATTTATTTATTTATTTATTTATTTGCTTTTGGCTTTGGGGTCACAAGCACCGCCAGGAATAATTCCTGAGCTCAGAGTCAGGAGTTGTCAGGGAGCCGCTGGGTTCCCCACCAACACCAGGAAACGAGTTCCCTTCTACTTCCAAAGCCGACAGGGAATGGATGAAAACTCAGGAATCCATTGCAGTTTTAAAAGGCTTTACTATCACAGGTTCTGTTATACAATCCAAGAACAGGAAAAAAACCAGACTTTGGGTTCCGGCTGGGCCCCGCCATGTGTAGGCCAAGATGGCTGCCACCACATGTTAAAGCCCAATGGAGAGGAGAGGCAGAAAGCCCAGGAAAGCCAAAATGGCAAAAGAGCTTTTCTCCTGTCTCCGAGCTTATTTTATAGATAGAACCTGCCAAAACTTCCCAGGGGCCCATCATGGGCTGGGCTATCTAGAGATGAAACCAGGCAATTGACCCTTTTGAAATGTAGATCTTCAGGTGGGCCTTTTGGCTTCACTAATGCCAGAGCTGATTAAAACCTCCCTTGCAGGGCTGGGAGGGGCTGCAAGCTAAGTGTAGCTGGAGCTTAAAGTAGGGTGTGACCCCCCCACAAGGAGTAACCCCTGAACATTCCTTGTTGTGACACCAAAACTGAAAAAGACTTACTGATATTTACCTCCCAAAAAGGGAGAAGATGATTAGAAATTGCCTGACTTTGGAAGAAAAACTACACACAAGCCTACACTTCCAAGAATGTGGGTTCTGAATTTGGCACGGTGAAGGAGAGAGAATTGATCTTTCCACATTTTCCTGCTGAGAGCTTTCCCTGTTGGCCTAGGCCCTTCTACCCAGGGGCTCGGACCTTAGAGGAAACACTGTCTGGATTGTCTCCTATAATGTGATATGTAATAGCACATTTCTTACTCAGCACATCAAATCACGTTGCAGGCTTCACAGCGGCACCTCATTTACCAGAAGCCAACTGTGTCACTGCTAAGTTCTTCAGGTACTTGACTTAGAGCTAGTTTTAAAGGAAATAGTAAAAATTTGTCTTAGAGTCCAAATTTACTCAAATTAAAGGATCACTTATATTTTCAAAGAAATGGTAAGGATCTGAGTAGACTTTACTATTCTGTGGGATTTTTGTTTCTGCTTACCATGATTAAATTTTTGTTTTTCCTTTTTATTCAGGTTGTGACAAAGACCTTCCATGGTGCAGGCTTGGTTGTTCCAGTAGATAAAAATGACGTTGGGTACAGGGAGCTTCCTGAAACAGACGGTAATCTGATGAGAACATGTGCAAGTGTGAATATGGACACGGATACTTGGGAAGGAAGGTTTTCCTTATATAGTAGGGCAATATACCTTAGCCTTTTGGTTTTGTCTCGTTTTTGTTTGGGGGCATACACGGCTATACTCAGAGCTTGGTTCTGGCTCTGCACTCAGGGATAATTCCTGGCATCCTTGGGGGACCATCTGTGATGCCAGGGATTGAACCTGGGTCAGCCACACCCAAGGCAGTAAGGCAAGTGCTGTACCTGCTGGACTATCTCCAGCTCCATACTGAGCCTTTTATTTCCGTAATGAAGAGTGACCCTAGGGTCTCTAGAAAAATAAGGAACCACTTATTTTCCACTTTTTTTCTGGAAAGCAAGAAGGGTGCTGGCAGAGTTAACCACACAGTGCCAGAGACTGGTTTTGGAGCTTCTGCATACAAAGGAAGCTGAGTGTTTTCTTGAAATGAGCTTCACTATTTTTTTTTCCTAAAGGAAAAGGAAGATTGAGGGGGTTGGAGTGATAGTACGGTGGGTAAGTTGCTTGCCTTGCACACAGCCAACAGCATCCCATTTTGTCCTCGAGCACTGCCAGGAAAGATTCCCGAGTGCAGAGCCAGGACTACCCCTCAACATTGCTGATTGTGCCCTCCCGTCTTCCATCCCCCAGCCCCCAAAATAGGGACAGGGCCTAGAACGATAGTCCGCTGATACAGCATTTTCCTTGCATATGGCCAGTGTGGATTCAATCGCTAGCATCTTATGTGGTTCCCTGAGTCACTAGGAGTGATCCCTGAGCACAGTGCCAGGAGTAAGCCCTGAGCACTGCCAGGTGTACCCCAAAAAAAAAATGAAAAAGGAAGGTTATATAAATTCAATTAAATTTAAAAGTTTTCAGTCTTTAGAATCAGAACATAATATTTAGAATCAGGGGCCGGAGCGATAGCCCAGCAGGTAGGGCATTTGCCTTGCACACGCACGGCCCATGCTGGCCCGGGTTCAATCCCCGGCATCCCATACGGTCCCCCGAGCACCGCCAGGAGTAATTCCTGAGTGCAGAGCCAGGAGAAACCCCGAGCATTGCCAGGTATGACCCAAAAAGCAAAAATAATAATAATAATAATAATAAAAGAATATTTAGAATCAGAACACAAGGGATAAAATGTTAACATGCTCTAATATTACAAGTCATCTCCCAAAAGGTGGAAAAGGGAGAAGAGTGACGTCACATATGGTCTTTGTGACTGAATCAAATTGTTTGGGGAAAATAAACAAGGTAAAATTCCAGTTTTTGGTGACCACTCTTACTAACCTTCTATTTTGCATCTGTTTTAGTGTCAGCAGAATACTGACTCATCCATACAATTTAAAATGTCTTTCAGGATGTGATTCTTAATGCTGTCGCCAATTCTCACTGCCCCCGTATAGGGCAACATTGCTTATGAGTGCTTGCTGGTTTTAAGTGATATTCTTTATTATCCTTAAGTGGCTTTGTCAAGGGCGAACAATCTGTCAAAATAGGAAGTTTAATTAGGCGTTATTCAGTATCTTCATTCTTAGCCTCCTGAAATCTCGTGTATGTTGATGTTCAGACTTACTGAGGACAGGGTTGAAATAATACCATTTGGTTTGCGATTTCACGGTTAGGAGCTTTCTGTATGCTCTTACCACAGGTTCCCCTTCTGCCATGGCTGTGCTTCCTCCCTTTGGTGAGGCTTAATTCTGCCTTGGTTTTTTTGTCCACTGAAGTTGTATTTACGATAGAACAAAACCAGTAAACTTTGTCTCCTTGGGTTTTGTTTTTCCAGTCCTGTTCCTAAGAAGTATATGGTTCAGCTGTACAGTGTACATCATAAATTTGACCTATTTTTTCTGTTTCCCTGGTACAACGAAAAAAGTCGAGTTTGCAGACAGCTGGAAATGGGCTTAGCCAGTGTGTGTTACTGTTTGCTGATCTCAAGACTAGCCTACTGAAATGATCTGAACCTTGATGTAAAACCTGACAGCAGCTAGGTCCATTCGCTATGTGGAAGGTCACGTTTGCTAATACCTGAAGTATTTTCATTGAGCCATCTATGTGTGAATCTGAAATAGGAAAAAAAAATCTCAAAAATTGCCAAATCCTGGGGCGGAGCAATAGCATAGCGGGTAGGGCGTTGCCTTGCGCACGGCTGACCCTGGTTCAATCCCGGCATCCCATGTGGTCCCCAAGCACCGCTAGGAGTAATTCCTGAGTACAGAGTCAGGAGTAACCCCTGAGCGTCACCGGACCCAAAAAAGCAAAAAAAAAAAAAAAAATTGCCAAATCCTAAGTGACCAAATTCTATAAGGATGCCACCAGGACATCATCAGTTGCATGAGTACAAAAGCCATTCCCAGGTTCTTTGTACCTTTGAGGATGGCTTGTTATATTATCTTCATCTCTTTCAGCGGACCTCAAGAGAATATGCAAGACAATTGCTGAGGCCGCGGCGATGAGGACAGACTGAAAGCGTTTGCTCCCATTCAGGAGATGATGACTTTCGTGCAGTTTGCTAACGACGAGTGTGACTACGGCATGGGGCTCGAGCTGGGCATGGACCTCTTTTGCTATGGCTCCCACGTGAGTGAAACTCTCCTCCCAACACCACCTCCTTCCACTTCTCTAGCTCTTCCCCAAATACAGTGTGCAAATTCTAGCATAGGTAGGATCTAGCATCAACTCAGTTCTATTTTCTGAGGGGAGGGGGCAGGGGGGGTAGGGGAGGGGCCGGGTAATGGAGATTACCAGGCATCAAACATGCCAGGCTTAGGTGCTCTCCCACTGGGCCACATGCCTCTCAGCTTTTCTTTTTTTTTGCTTTTTTGGGTCCACCCAATGATGCTAAGGGGTAACTCCTGGCTCTGCGCTCAGGAAATACTCCTGGCAGTGCTCGGGGACCATATGGGATGCCAGGGATCGAACCCGGTCGGCTGCTTGCAAGGCAAATGCCCTACCTGCTGAACTATCACTCCAGTCCTCAGCTTTTATTTCAAAATGAGTTTTCTGAAGTGAAAGGTTTAGATAGATGCTCTAAAAATGTGGGGTTTGTTTATTTTCGGTTTTGGGGTCATACCTGGCAGTGCTCATGGCTTATTCCTGACTCTGCATTTGTATTTAGGGATCACTCCTGGAAGGGCTCAGATAACTGTATGGGATGCCAGGGATTGAACCCATATCCGCAGCGTGAAAGGCAATAATGACCCGACCCACTGTACTATATCACTCCAGCCCTCACTGGTTAAAAAAAAAATTTTTTTTTAAGGAAAGAATACTTGGGGATGCTTTGTTCATTTAATTCAATCACCATGAATACAGTTACAAAGTAGTTCATGATTGGGTTTCAGTCTCAGGATGTTCCAACACCCATCTCTTCACCAGTGTGCATTTCAGGGTAAATGGTTAAAATCTTAACTGGTAAGAATTAGACTGCAGAGAAGGAAAACAATAAAAAGTGGGTGCTAAACCTTATCTAAGGTCACAGAGCTCTTTGTTTTGTTTTGTGGGGCACCCGGGTGGTGCTCTGGATTTATTCCTAATGCTGCATTCAGGGATTACTCCTAGCGAGGCTCAGGGGACCACTTGGGACGCTGGGATCAACCCGGCATGTAAGACAAGTGCCTTATAAGGCGAGTTGGCAGCTTATAAGGAAGGCGTCCTACCTGGTGTACTGCCACTCTGGCTCAGATGCTTTTGATTTTAACCGAACTCCCAAGATAATCCTTTAAAGATTAAGACAAAATGCCTGGTGCCTGTATCAAAATGAACTAAATCGTGTGGCTAAGGAAATGTGTTTCATTAAGTGTTTTTTTATGTTTGCTTTCTGCCACTTTGAAAGATATCTGCTCTAAATCTCTGCTTAATGTTTTTTTTCTTCTAGTATTTTCATAAAGTTGCTGGCCAGCTTTTACCACTCGCTTATAACCTGTTGAAGAGGAATCTCTTTGCAGAAATTATTGAAGATCACCTGGCAAACAGAAGTAAAGAGAACATAGACCAACTTGCAGCATGAGTGAGAACTGGTTTCTTTGGTGTACAATATTTTAAAATATTTCTTATTAAACATGTTTTGTTTTTAAGGAAAACAAAGAAATAAACCAGAGACATTTACTAAAATACTCCTACAAGGAGCCTTTGGTCCACTGTTCTTTCGTGTACAAGTGAATGTCAGCTCAGCCATCTCTGCGGTGATGCCCAAGTCACATTTCGAACGCTACCAAATGTCATCCTCCGAAATGTCACGGAAAGTTACTGTCTCGGCCAGGAAGTCCTGGCTCAGTATTTCACATAGGGCAACAAGGAAGTCATTTCTTCTGATGGTTATCTGTACCCTGAGAGATTAGGTAGCCTGGCTCTGCATTTTAAGTGCCACGTCTGGGTATTTATGTGTGCCTCCCCAACGGTCCAGTTATCCCAGTAGGTCTAGTTTTAAAAACAATCGTCCTTTGACTTACCTGTATATTTCAATCAGTACAGCAGGGGCTCTGACACAGTGTAATAATCGGTATGCCATTCATTATATTTGAAAGCAACTGTTGGATGACAGGTCCAGCTAGCTTGGGAGCTTTGCTGTTTTATCCACTCACAGCTTAATCTAGTTACATGTTCTTAAGCCATGGGTTCATACTAATGATTTCTCTCTTCTATGTAAACACTGATGGAGGGTGTGGCAGTTACAGAAGTCACCTTGACTGAATAACTTCTGACTTATTATACATCTACTAAGACTTCTATGTTATTTAGATTGTACACAGCTCCTCTTTATACCCACTGCACCCAACGTGGGATAGTTAGAATTTACCAGGAGACTACCATCCTGGGGATAGTTGAAACTATCACGTAAGATTATAGGAAGGATGATACTAGTTTGCTCTCAAGTAGGAGATTGTGACCCTTTCAGTATACAGAGAACAAGATACTCAGACTGGGGCCGGAGCAATAGCCCAGCGGGTAGGGCATTTGCCTTGCACGTGGCCGGCCTGTGCCGGCCAGGTTCGATCCCCGGCGTCCCATATGGTCCCCTGCGCACCGCCAGGAGTAATTCCTGAGTGCAGAGCCAGGAGTAACCCCTGAGCGTTGCCGGGTGTGACCCAAAAAAGCAAAAAAAAAAAAAAAAAAAAATACTCAGACTCACCCTGGTGCAGATAATAAGGACTTTGTGGGTACCATCTAGATTTCATGAAGCCCATGAAATTAAGATGTATTACTTTACACCAGCCCCTCTCTCCAGTGTTTTACATAATATCATAAAATCAGTCTTCCCATAGATCATCGATTTGCTCGAGTGGGCACCAGTAACATCTCAATATGTCCTGTCACATGCAAGATAGCCCAAGGGCATCTACCCGCTCCGGGAACATAAAGAGCCTCAAACCATTCCATCAAGTCATAGGAATGAGGTCTATAATTGTTAAGTTAATCTCAATCTCAGAGGAAATTAGTCCTTGGCATCATTATTTGTTTAGACCTGTAGTAGGGTGTGACACACCCTTCTACACTCTTCTACTATCTAAAAGCTGCTTAGTTGATCTTTGTTGACAGGACCCTCCCGGAAGTTAAGATTACTTTTTGTGTATATACGGGGACTGATTTGAGGTACTTTCTCTTTGGTGGGACTCCTCTCTAGTAGGATCCTCTTTAGTGGGACTCCTCTTTGGTGGCTCCTCTCTGGTAGGAGACTTGGGCCCTCATAGTCTAAGTTCTGACCAGAGCTAGAGGTCTTCCATTGTATTGGATTGCGGTACTAGAGCTTTTTTGTACTATTAAAGCCGTTTGGAACTGCGCTGGACTCGTGAGTTTTCATCCATTCACTGGTGGCCTCGGAGGTAGAAAAAGAACATCTGTCCTGATACTTTTTGGGGACGCCACTGGCTCCCTGACAAGCAACCATTGCAAATTATCTTAGCAGATTTCTACTAGAGATTGTGGCTAGCTGATCTACCAGATTCAGTTTCTCCTTAAAGCTGCTGAGGGAAAGTTCTTCATGAAATGTTATTAAAGCTAAACGGCCTTTAAATTAACCCTGCCGGCTAGCCACAATGTGTAAAAAGAAAAGGGAGAGAGATGCATAGACAGAGAAAGTGAGAGGAAGACGGGGCTACCTGCTATTGAGGCAGCCTGGGGGGTGGGTGGGAGGGGTGGGGTACATTGGTGGTGGAAATGGGGCACTGGTGGAGGGATGGGTGCTGGAATACTGTATTACCAAGAACCAATTATGAACACCTTTGTAATTGTATGTTTCATGGTGGTATAATAAAAATTTAAAAAAAAAATTAACGCTGCCTATGAAGATCAAGGTAGAAAAGTTCTCAGATCTTCTGGTTTAATATATTTAGATTGTCTTTAAATGCCGCCCCCTCTCCCCAATGTTGAAGTCTCCAAAGTTAGATTAAAACAGATTTGAGATCCTGTTATGAGTCCATTATTAAAAGGAAATAATGGAATGCGCCTTCAAAGGTATCGAAGAAATAGCAAAAAGGACAAAGAACCTCCGACTCTGGGCACATCAATGACTCCATGGTTCTCCCTGCATTAACATACGCCTCAGAGACCTGGGCCCTACAAAAGCAGGATGAGAATGCTATTTGGGTCTCCCAGAGAGGAATCGAAAAGAGCTATGCTTGGAATATCATGCCTCACTCAAGTGAGAGAAGGAATCGGAGTTCTGACCTATTCCAGAATCAGGGATGCTGTCTCGTTTGCCAAAGCATTGAAAATCAGATGGGCTGGACATGTAATGTGATTTGGAGATGCCCGCTGGACTACAGCCATTACCGACTGGATCCCACGGGATGTCAAGCGATCACGTGACCGCCCACCTACAAGATGGTCAGACTTCCTTGTCAAGACTCTGAAGGAACGGTTTGAGGCTCTTCGTATTCCTGAATCAACCAGATGCCATTGGGCTACATTGGCACGTGATAGGGTCCAATGGAAATGTTACTGGTGCCCACTCGAGCAAATCGATGAATAACGGGATTCAAGTGATTAAAAGGAAATACCTGCTGCAGAGCGAAACCCAAACACGCTTTTTAAGGGCATATATTTGAGTAGATACTTTCCTCAGCAACATGAAACCTTTAAAATGACCATACACTCCTCAGTGCTGGATAAAAACACTTAGCAAGGGCTGAAAGCATTCTGATAAAATACTCATGAGTAAATATTCTGGCTAGGGCTGTAACTCAGGAGCATCTGCCTTATCTGCCTTGTATGTGTGCAGCCCTGGGTTTGATTCCAAGCATCGCCAAAAATACATTCATCTCAGACCACAGAATTTCTCTTGATGTCAAAAAGCCCACTGCGATGGCCTACATCTTGTATTTGTTATTTTTCTTCCCATGTTCCACACTGCTTTTAGAGGCAGCTTTCAAAGGAGACATTTTATATTTAGCAAAATTAAAACTAAAAGGATCTCGACCTTGTCTCCCTTTCATTGCGGTATAGTTCTTCTTCGGGAACTGGCACATCTCCATTACATCAGTTATCTGCAGGCAGGCGGGTATCTGGACTTTCATCTGGCTTATATTAAAACATTACAGTAATAGCTCCGACTTATGTGAAAGTGACCAAATCACAATGGTCTTAAGTAATCCAACCTCTTTTGTAGCCCCTGAGCTTTTTCTCCTTCAGTCTTTTGTAGTTTTTAAAGTGTATCTTTGTTTTTTTTCTTTAATTTTTTTTTTGGGGGGCACACCGACCAGTGTTCAGGGTTGCTCCCAAGCCATGCTCAGATCCATGCATCGTTGGCTAGGAACTTACGCCCCTGAATGCAAAGCTTGTGCCTTTGTCTTCTGAGCAGTTGGGCCCTCCTAAGTGTATTTAATACTAGAAGCAATATTTGGAAGTAGGTAACGTGTATCTTTTCAGTTAACTCCAGTATATTAAAATGATCAGGGGCTGGAGCGATAGCACAATGGGTAGGGCGTTTGCCTTGCACACGGCCAACCTGTGTTGATCCCCGGCATCCCATGTGGTCCCTCAGGCACCACCGGAGTAATTCCTAAGCAAGGAGCCAGGAGTAACCCCTGAGCATCACCGGGTGTGACCCAAAAAAAAAAATCTGCTTGGTCAGAAATACTAGATTCCTTTTTTTAAATTATCTATCCTTTTTCTATTGCTTTTGAATCCAAGTCTCAAATGCATAGTTTTTAAGATTGTTTTTTAACATGCCTTCCTATGATTTATAACAGGGATATAATATGATCGTAACAAGATTTGTAACATGGATAACAGGATATCTTATCGAGGAACAAATGACAACAGATAAGAACCAGCTTTTCATTCATTCCATAAACCTAACACATCGTGTATCTTCAGAAAGCTTGGTATATCAAGCAAAGATAGGATGTGAACACAAATGTTAAATGGAAATTATAACTGACTGTGGTTGTAAGAGGCTTCCAATAAGGTCACTAAGTGCCAATAGTCATGTGAAACATTACTTTCTGGGCGAGTGAGAGCTCAAAGGGCTGAGTACATGCTTTATCTGCAGGATGCCTGGGTTCAATTACCAGCACCACACAGTTCCCTCAACACCAGGAGCAGCCCGAGCACTCCTGTATGTCCCACAAAATAAAACAGTAAGATGGACGTCTAGCCTCAAATTCAACCAAGCTGTCACAGACTAGTATAGGAACATGTTTCAGTAAGTTCTAAGCTGCAAGAAATGAACACTTTTCATTAAAGAGCCACTTACAAGATATCAAGCCCTCCTTTCCCTTTGTCCTTCATAAAAGGACACTGAAACCAGTGCATTTAAGATGCTGTCTTGGTTCTGGACACTATGACTTTAGAAGCTTCCAGATGCCCCTCTGAGAGCACATTTATGTACCTAAGCTCTGTGTTGAAGAGCACACTGAGCCAACAAGACTCAATCAACCAACTCAAATGTAGCTCAACTTACTTCCTGGAGCGTAGTGTTTCTCTATACTCTCTCAAAACATGTAGAATAATGTTCCTCTATTTAAAAAAATTCCATATAACAATCCAAGATTATAGGCTCTGTCCACAAAGCCACATCCTTGGATTGTCATACACATAATTACATGTATGTGTATGTACGGTGACCTTGCATTAGCTCAAACTTCACTGCTTGATATCACTGTCCAAATTGTTAATTATTCTGAATTCTCATATGTATATAGGTATTTCTGATGTTCTGAACTTACATTTTTGCTCTAGTCCAAAGCTTAACTTTTTCCACTTTAACCCTTCTTGTCCCAGAAATGCAACACAGGTTAAGTTATTGCTGCAAGAAATATCTTGAATTTGTTATAGGTTGATTTTTTGAATTTAATTTTCGGTTGCTGTAAAATTTCACACACTTTTAATACTCTGTATTTTGTGAGAGCTCACATCCCCACCATGTATGGGGCCATGTCCCACCTTTTAAAAAAAGGTCTTTTAAGTTCGAATGGCCAAGAGGCATATGAAAAAGTGCTCTTCATCATTAATCATCAGGGAGATGCAAATCAAAGGATGTGAGATGTGAGGTACCATCTCACACCACAGAGACTGGCACACATCCAAAACAGCAAGAACCACCGGTGCTGGCGTGGATGTGGGGAAAAGGGACTCTCATCCACTGCTGGTGGGAGTGCCAGCTGAGCCAGCCCTTTTGGAAAACAATATGGACATTCCTCCGTAAACTAGATATTGAGCTCCCATTTGATCCAGCAATACCACTTCTGGGAATATACCCTAGAGACCGAAAAACACATAGCAGAAACACTATCTGTACTTCGTTATTCATCGCTGCACTATTCACGATAGCTAGAATCTGGAATCAACCTAAATGCCCGAGAACAGAGGACTGGCTAAAGAAACGGTGGTTCATCTACACTATGCAATACTATGCAGCTGTCAGAAAAGACGAAATTATGAAATTTACCTGCAAATGGATGGGCATGGAGACTATCATGCTGAGTGAAATTAGTCAGAAAGCAAAGGACAGATATAGAATGACTGCATTCATTAACGGGATATAGATAGATACCAGTGTTTTACTGAGTGGGAAATGGTAATGTCAGACTAGAACTAACCACTGAATATACACAAAGAGAATTAAATGATAAACTCTAAATGTCTGCAGGGCTAGCCACAATGTGTAAAAGAGGGAGAGAGACACAGAGAGACAGAGATAGGAAGAGAGGAAATGGGGGTACCTGCTATTGAGGCAGCCTGGGGGTGGGCGGGAAGGGGATGTGGGTACATGGGTGGTGGGAATGAGGCACTGGTGGAGGGATGGGTGCTGGAATACTGTATTACCAAGAACCAATTATGAACACCTTTGTAATTGTCTCACGGTGGTATAATAAAAAATTACAAAAATTTAAAAATTTTTTAAAAAATTAAAAAGGTCTTTTATTTTTTGGATCATACCCTGCGGTGCTCAGGATCACTCCTGGAAGTGCTCAGGGCATCATATGCAGAGCTATAGACCAACTGGAGTTGGCTGGATGTAAGGCAAGAGCTTAAACTCTATACTGTCTCTTCAAAAAATTAGGTGTCTTCTTCTTTTTGGGTCACCTGGCAATGCTCAGGGGTTACTCCTGGCTCTGCACTCAGGAATTATTCCTATCGGTGCTTGGGGGCCATATGGGATGTCGGGCATGGAACCTGGGTCGACTGCGTGCAAGGTAAACGCCCTCCCTGCTGTGCTATCGCTCCAGCTCCAAAATTAGGTCTTTTTTAATTAAACATTTTATTATACCACCATGAGATATACAATTACAACGTTGTTCATATTTAGAGGTTTCGGTCACATAGTGTTCCAGCACCCGCCCTCCACCAGTGCCCATTTCCCACCACCAATGTCCCCGAAATGAGGTCTTTATGGGCCCTTTACCCCCCCCTCCCCCTCTCTTGCTGTCCTCATTACCTTAAAGTCAAACACACAAGGACAACATCAAGTCCTTTCCTGTTCACTCAGTCCCAGAGTGATGTCAGGATAATACTTGGGATAATACATATTAGATGCATTTAGGTAACTCAGCCTGGACATTTGTTGGAAGTCTTAGAGCGGGAGTGATCATATAGCAGGTAGGGTGCTTGCCTTGCACAGGACCAATCTGGTTTCCATCCCTGAGCACCGGCAGGAGCATCTCTTCCCACACCCCAAGACAAAACAAAGACTGAAGTCTCATGTTCAACCGCCTACTTGACTGACTCATTCATTTGTACACACCTCTTTGAACAAGAAATCTTTTTTTTCTTGAAGTCTTTTCCAACTCAGGGTCATCCTATTCTGCAGTTTCTCCAACCTAACACACCACACTCAATTCATTAGCAAACCCTGATTATTCCACCTTTAAAACATAGTATCCAAGGGAACCGGGACATTGGTGGTGGGAGATGGGCACTGGTGGAGGGACGGGTGCTGGAACACTGTATGACCAAAACCCAAACATGAACTTTTTAATTGTATATCTCTTTATTTGTATATCTCACGGTGGTATAATAAAATACTTAAAAAAAAAAAAAACATAGTATCCAGGCCTGGCAGAGCATATGGCTAGCATATGTGACCAAGTTCACCCCCATCATCAGAATCCAACTACTTCAGACACTCCCACCAACTAGACAGGGTCAGACCCCTGTCATACCCACCTGGAGATCTCAAAGCCTCGAACTTCCTGCTCCGGCCCTTGCCCTCTCGTACTCTCTGTCCAGAAACTCAGCTGTCAGAGAAATGCTAGCAAGTCAGACCACGTCACTTTGACAGCCTCACTGGCTCCCTGTTTTATTAAGAATGAAAGCCACATTTTCATATCCCAACTTCTTTACTCAGCTTATTCCCAATCCTCCCTCTGGCCACTAACCTACTGAGGCGGGGCTCCTTATCCGATCAATCAGGCCCCTTGGACCTCAGGATGTGTGCATATACTATTTCCTCCTGCTGGATCATTGGTCCCTCAGATACCGTATCATTCCTTTCTTCAGGTTTCTGTTCAAATGAAATCTTATCCTGGAAACTTCCCTCAATCATGCTATTAAGTTAGTATCCTTTCCATCACTTCCGTTTCTCTCTATTAGAATGGGAAGCTTTGCCTGTTTCACATATGCCTGTGGCAGTGTATGGCACACTGGAATCATTAATTTTTTGCAGTCATGATATTCACGATCTGACATACTCTTTCTCTACCCCTTACTGGAATGTAAATACCATGAACAGAGAATTGTACATGTTCAATAAATAGTGAATTTTTTTTTTAAATAACATCTACCTACCCTGGACTTTGTAGTAAACTTTTCCTTTTTTGTAAGAGTTTGGTATTAGAAGACTACTGAAATCTTTTCACAACTCAACTGTTACCATCCTTTTAGGCAGTTCTAATTTCCAAAGCAATTTTTTAACATGGAATTTTTAAACAAGGCAATTTAAAGAATCATTTACATGTTTTCTATTCATGAAAACTTTACATTTTTAAACATGTTTCTGAAAGTAAAAAGTAAAATCTTGTTTTCACAAACCTGCAATTTAATAGTACATTGATCCCTCTGTCCATTCCAGCATGTTTTTTTCTTTTGCTTTTTGGGTCACACCCGGCAATGCTCAGGGGTTACTACTGACTCTGCACTCAGGAATTACTCCTGGTAGTGCTCGGGGACCATATGGGATGCCGGGATCGAACCGGGTTGGCCACATGCAAGGCAAAGCCCTACCCGCTGACTACTGCTCCGGCCCCAGCATCTGTTTTTCTGCTGTTGTGGCTGCTCCTTGCTTACAAAGTATAGAAACAGCCTTGTAACCCGAGAGAGGCATGTTTCTCACCGGAGGAATGTTACAGCTGTAATCAGAGGCCAAACCACACATTGTCATATAGATTTTAATAGATTTTGATTAAACTCATCACAGTAACCATTTTTACTGTAATGAAATGCAGCTTTACTACACTAGTATAAATAAAAACAGATAAATACAGCTCTAGGCAACATCACAGATTATAACAAACTAAGCATTCTTCATGAATCAAACTGAAAACAAGGATTACCAGGAGATGCTGACACCCATGCCCTTTCTCATCACACCTCACAGAAAGGTGCTCCAATAAGGCGCGCCACTTAAATAACGCTGTTCGCCAGGCGGCAGGCACACCTATTTTATAACCTCTACTATTTCCATCGTCTGGTTGGAAAGCAGGCGTACCTCAACATATCCAAAGGGAAAGTGGGACAGGTCATAAAACCCAAGGAGAAAACTGCCATATTTGAAATATGGCACTTTCCCAGTATTTCGGCAATCAAATGAAGGACAGAATATACTCAGGAAAAAAAGATTAACATCATCCCTAAAATATTAGTCCTGTTAAGTAGGAATGGCTAGGGAAGGATGACTGAATTTTTTTTTCAAAGCATGGAGAATAAAATCTGTGAATTTTAATGTCAAAAAGCTATTTGTGGGAAAACTGATTGCTCCGCTGAAGGTTTGTAGTCCAGAGCAAACCCTGAACTAACGCTAAGCCAATAGTGAGGACTCTGTGCTCTAGCAGTGCCCTGCACCGTGCAAAACCACGTTAGCACTAGCATGTACAGAACTGTCATTTAGAAACTATTTCACTCTGATGGTCAAATTAACTTTAAAAGGGGTCATTAAAACTTAAATTCAGCGAAAGGGAGGAAGTCTAACTTTAGACAGACAGCACATCCAAGATTTCTCGAGATCCCGAAAACTTTGCTTAGCTTTCCGTTGTTCTACTATGGCTTCATGGTCTTATAAATCAAGATCTTACAGATCTTATGTGATCCTATAATCTTACAGATATATTATTAAGAACTAGGAAGGAAGAATGACTTCTAAAATGTAAAAACAGCTCATTACCAGTTGTTTCAAAAAAAAGTCTGCAAAAATTCATTTTCCTACCAAAAATGCATAATCACAGAATTTTTCGGTCAATTCTTTGAGAAAACTGCCTTTGCTGGGAGTGAATTAAAACCATACTGAGACATTTCCCAAAACAAAAATTCCACACAAGCCTCAGGACATTTCAGTTTCATCCTGCAAAGTGTACATAGTGAATAATTCAAAATATAATTAAACACTGTGATATGACCTACCCAACGGTTCAAGAGTTATGTTCAAAATTAAAATCGTAACTAATGATTATGCAATTTTATTGTATGTGGGGTTTTTTTTTGTGTACCACAACTTTTAATCTGCTAGTGGTTTAGTGTGTCAGCTTTCCAGTTAATGGGTCAAAGCGGACAAGTGAGAAGACACAATCCAGGGACGGCAGTGAAAGATCAGTAAAAGGTATGTACACGTCAGATTATAGACAAATAACCACAGCTGCTTCTTAAACCCTTGTTCACATTGTAAACTTTGTTCCTATCTCCATCCTTGTAAGTCTGAATTAGTCTATAAAAATCACATTAAAAAGGTAAAATTATTTAAGTGCGATATTAACTGATCTGTATATTATAAATTTTAATCCATAAAAATATAAATAAGAATGGTAAATTTTTCAGAAATGAATATACATTTAGTGCAAGTTATGAATTACATTTCTTCTTCAGCGTCAGCAGTGATATCTTGAGGAAAGGAAAAAAAGACCTAATTTCAAGGAAAAAAAAAATTCCAGTGTTTAAACATGCAGTTAACACCAGACACAGCTACACAGAACACATCTCTGTCGAAGCAGCAGCATCGTTTCCTTATGCTGAACAGCACTTGTATGTCTTAATGGTTTTAGGACTAGAAAATTTGCTTTAAGACCAGGTCAACATTATCCATAAAGTCGGAGGAAAACAAAGCAAAACAAACAAAAGAAACCTTTATCCTTATAAATCAGGTGTCGTGATGTTTGACTCGGAACCACACAGCACACAAACTCAGAGATTTGCTCACACATCCTTAGAGATGGTACCTGTCTGGGCAGCCTTCGTGGTGCATGTGCTCAGAGCTCCGAGCATTCAGCGATGGGACAAACTGCGTGGTTAATATTAATGGCACAAGCAACACTCCCTTGTGATGAAACCTCAGTAAAACCACAGTACATCTCAATATGAGAAAGGACTGCTTCCAAGGGGACACGGATTTCAAGAGGCTTCGTTACTGCCAGAGGAGGCGGGGAGGGAAGCGCTTCTGGAATGTATCAGGTAATGCTCACTCTTGAATTCAAGAACCAAACGGAAAAGTTTTGATTTCAAAAAAGAGGGAGGTTGTGGTAGGAGGGGGCAAGACCTTGCAGTCTCAGAGATGGCTCAATTCGGAGTAATCCCTCCAGAAACAGGGACTGAAAATGTGTGTCCGCCAACGCTGGAGAACAGGCTGGGCGGTCCGGCGCGCCCGCGGCCGGTGTCCTGTCCTTGCGGCTCGGCCTGCAGACAGGGCAGGCACATCCTCGGCTGAAAGCATCCCGCGGAACACTTGGCGACTTGCTGCTCACAGTGAGAAGGGAATCCCTCACTCCTTTCCTTCTCTCTCCTTTCCTCTCTCTCCTTCCCCTCCCCAAACAATTCCTCCGTTCCACCAGCATTATCTGCAAACCCTGTTGCAAAATCCCGGCTTTTATATTTCCTTTTTTTTTTGTTTTTGTTTTTAAAGGAGAAAAAAAAGTAGACGACTCCCTCGGGTTAAAGAGTTGTGTTATTCAACAAACGAACTTCCTCTTCTGTTTCCTCTCTCTCCTCATCTACCGGGTTCAGTTGAACATGATTGAAGCGGGGTCTTGGTTTGCCGTCTGGGCCATATGACGGAGGATATCTTTTTTTGTTATAATGCCAAGGAGGCGTCTGAAAGGGATAAACAGAAGACTCTATTAAAATAAACGGGAAAGGGAGGATAAGGCCAAAGCTATAGCTAAATCCTTTTTGTCCACAGGAATAGAGCAAAGCAAGCAGCCTGATTTCATATTTTCAAAACATTTTATTGTCAAAGACAATTTAATTACCCAGCAACCATCCTTTGATATTATATTATGGTCACTATTAGTACAGTCCCGAGCCTTTTAGGAACCCTGTCTCACTGAAGCAGAGCTATTTTGAATGATGTATGCCAACAAAAAATAATGGAAATGGGGGAAGGATATACGAACAAGACACGGGATCAATTCCATTTCAGACAGAAAATTCATTCCTTTTACATCAGAGAGCAGCAACATGTCTGATGACCAAATCCACTCAATATTCCACTATTTTAGACCGGAAATAAACTTTTTAAAAAAGAACTGAAGGATTGCCTGGTTGTATGCAGAATCGTCATGAAAGCACATACAAGTAAGATTGGATACCTGTAAAATGGTCACCACAGAACTTCAATCCCAAACTTCAGAATATATCTAGAAGAAACCACAAGTTTCTAGTACACTCATCAGTTTTCCGTTTTTGATTTTGGCCAAAAAGGATACAGTGCTTTTATGAAAGTCTTAGTGGTTAATGCTTACACTAAAAGATAAGCAGTCCTAAAAAAGTATTTCAGGTGAAGCAGAAAGCAGAATGAGAAGCTATTTATTATTCTGGTTAGTAGTAGTTGGGGTATTTTTCCAAAGGATGCATGAAACACTTGTGAAATATTAGCATACAGCAGGACTATACACTTAGGTGTGTACTTAAGCAAATTGGGTCAGGCTTTATAAAGGTATGACAATTGCAGGGCAAAATAATTTCAGGCATTGTTAGAGCCACAATTTTTAGATTATAAGGTAAGATCATTCAAATTGTATCTTTATTTATGAAACCACTAAAACATAAAGCCACCGAAAACAAATGCATATGACCCTAAAACTTGCGTCTATCGCAGAAACATCATACAAAAGGGGCACACACGTAAGAGAGGTACAATTCACTGATGAAATGGCAGGACACTCATTCTTGACTCTGAAGGTATGTAGGGGATAGCAGAGAGAGAGAGAGAGAGGGAGGGAGAGAGAGAGAGAACTACAGCTTTGATTATAAATATATTCACATTATGCTATGATTACTGTGCCCATAAAAAAAGTCCATTTAACAGCAATTTGAACATTGCTAATAAGCTCCATTAAATCTTCTATGAGGCTGGGAGATGGTTCCAAGAGCTAGGCATATGCGTTGATGTAGGAGACCAGGTCTGGTCCCCAGCATGTCATGGTACCCACCCCCAGCACTGCCAGGAATGACCCCTAAGCAACACGCTGGAAGTAGCCCCTGAGCACCACTAGTGTGGACCCCAAACAGTTCATTAACGAGCTTAGATTTACAGATTACCACAAAACCAGTGAACATAAAAAGAATTAAAACAACAAAAAGGAATTAGGAAAAGGAACAGGCGTTTCTGAGCAGTCAAGCATCATCTTCTGAAACCGGTGTATCCACTATGGTAGACAGACCGCTGTGGCACTTTAAGAATATCCAATAATATTTACTCATTCAACTACCAAACTGTTCACAGTTCCTTTATTGCAACTAGTAATTTTGATGAGATGTTAAGTTTTGCTTACTTTGTTTGAATGGAAATTTATACATATCTGAATTTATCTTACAGACAGTTTATGAGATACAAATGTGATTGGCAGCATGGAGAATTTTTGTTTTTGTTCAGCAGATATCTGAGAAAGAGAACTGAACAGTTCACAAGTTTCATGCTTCCTGCCTTCTAAGGTGTCTAATGAGGAGATGTGATATATCTAATCACCAAGGGTTCGACGTGCTGCTTTAGTTGCTCGAGATGTTCTAATATGTTCTTCTTTGTGATGATCCCCAAGACAATCCTGAAACAGATCATGTTATGCTAATAACTGTGAGAAATAAAATCAAAAGAGGTTCCAATCATAATGATAAAGAATGAGAGGAAAAACAAAAACATGAACCATAAGAATGCTTTCAATGAACTTTAAAAAATAAGTACAAAAATATTTTTAAAAATCCCAGGTCCCATTTGTATAAGTTGACTTTAAAGAGTAACGATACAATTTGAAGTAAAGGCATATTTTTGGGTGGGTTTTTTTTGGGAGGGGTTTTTTGTGTCACACCTAACAGTGCTCAAGGCTAAATCCTGGCTCTGTGCTCAGGGATCAGGCCTGGCGAGACTCAGGTGACCATATGGGGTTCGATGAATCAAACCCAGGTTGGCAACGTGCAAAGGCAAGTTCCCTATATTATTCTGGCTTATTGGTGGACTATTTTCTTTTTTTAAATTAAAATCAAAATTTAAAACCTCACAATGAAGATGACTACAAAGAACCCCCACACCAAAAAAAAAAAAAAATACATAGCTCTACAAAAAAAAAAAATACATAGCTCTAAAGCTTATGAAATTAAGTTCCTTTCCCTCCCCCTTTTAGGGTCATACCCAGCGATGTTCAGGGGTTCATCCTGGTTCTGTGCTCAGGAATTACTCCCTGGAATTACTCAAGGATCATATGTGATGCCAGGGATCAAATCCGGGCGGCTGCATGCAAGGCAGATGCCGTACCCTCTGTACTATTGCTCTAGCCACCTATTTTGTTTTCTTTCTTTCAAAGAAAATATTTCTCTAAATTCTAATATAGCATATTATAGGAGCTATTTATGAATCTACTTCAGCTGTGAGAAGTCAGTAGAAATTTCCCAGGAGGAGACTTTAGAAAGTCTTTCAATTTTACTATTATTTAGAATAAAAGCATCGTGCATAAAATAAAGCTAATACAAATACTCCCAATTTTAATTTTTATAATCTGAAGAAAGCTTCATATGAAAGTAAATAAAATAATTGTTAAGTTTATATTTTTGAAACAATTGTTATTTTGGTTGGGGGTGAAACACCGGCAGTGCTTAAGGCTTACTCCTGGCTCTGTGCTCATGGATCACTCCTGGTGGGGCTTTATCCCAGGAACCATACGGGGTGCCTGGGATAAAGTCTGGGTCAGCCCTGTGTAAGGCAAGTGCCCTAAACACTGTGCCCCCTCTCTGGCCCGTAAATAATTCTTATTTCTACTTTCAGTACTACTACACTTGATCACTTGAATCCGTTATTCATCGATTTGCTCGAGCGGGCGCCAGTAACATTTCCATTGGACCCTATCACGTGCCAATGTAGCCCAATGGCATCTGGTTGATTCAGGAATATGAAGAGCCTCAAAACGTTCCTTCAGGGTCTTTACAAAGGAAAGGATCCTTGTAAAGATCCTTGTAAAGACCCTCAGTACTACTACATCAAAATGAATGATGGACATAAACTCTCACGAGACATTTTTAAAAATTAGTCTGCTTTAAATTATAAAATAAAGTTCTGATTGCTACTTTAATGGAAGTCAATAGTCCCTAGCTACACTAGGGAAAATACAGCTAATGAATGCTTTTATCTTGAAATTCTATAAGTCCATCCAGAATACCCTTAGAATAGTTGGGCATTTCCCTGTCCAGTTAACACAGAGTGGGTTAAGCTGACTTAGTTATTAAATTGTCTTCGAACATAACTCTAACTTCTTAAGGAAAATCACCGTCCTTCAAGATCTTCTGAACCTCCAGATTTCAATTAGGAAACAGTTGCTGAAACAACACTAGGTGTGGGAGGTAGAAATGGGCAAGAGGTAATGGGCCCCTTACTAATGTACTAATCAATCAATCTATCAATCAATCTATCTATCTATCTATCCAATCAATCTATCTACCTACATTCCTCTCCCTCCTCCCTCCCTTTCTCTCTCTCTCTCTCTCTCTCTCTCTCTCTCTCTCTCTCTCTGTGGAATTACTCCTGGCGGTGCTGGGGGGACCATATGGGATGCCGAGGATTGAACCCAGGTCAGCCACATGCAAGGCAAACTTCCTATCTGCTGTACTGTATATAGCTCCAGCCTGTTTTCTCATTTTAAATGAGAATATATTCCCTTTTTTGGTGGTAGGTGGGTACCCACCTGGCAGTGCTCACAGCTTACTCCTGCTGTGCTCAGGGGTCACTTATGATGGGTTTGGGGACCACCTGAGGTGCTGGGGACTGAACCCCAGTTACCCACATGCAAGACAAATGCCCTATTCATTGCACATGGCTCCATTCCCTCTATATTTATGCTTAAAAATAAAGATAACGGATGGGAGGCAGCACCTAACATTAGATGACTCTTAGGGTACTGGCACTATATTCCCGGCACCACATGGTCCTCAGGTGCAGTGGGGCTGGAGCAGCAGCCTTGGGCCTTGCACTGAAACAATGGCCACTCTGGCTGAGAATCGCCAGTGGGAACACCCACTTGGGAGGAACACACACACACACAGACACACACAGACACACACACACACACACACAGACACAGACACAGACACACACACACAGAGAAAAGTTCTCAGAGCACATGGGGCAGGTTATCCCTTCAACTAGAAGAGCCTGAAATTGCAAGCAAAGTGTGCTTGAAATACACAAGCAAAGTGTGGGGGGGCTAGACCCACAATACACTTGTCATGACTCTTACCTTGCTCGCAGCAGACCAGGGTTCAACCCCCAGCACCCCATATGGTTCCCCAAGCCCACCAGGAGTGAGCCCTGAGCACAGAGTCAGGAGAACGTCCTGAGCAGTGCCAAATGTGGCCCAGCCCTCCACAACGCCCCACTCCCAAAAAGCAAAGCAGCCAATCACTGAATAATGTTCTCCACTGAAAATGCTTCTCGCATTTATAGATGGAATCGAGAAATGTGAAAATCTCTACAAAATAATTTTACTTGATCACTACTCGTCTTTCTAGCCAGTTACACACAGTGATCAATTTCAGCTATTCTTATCCACACTCTCTCTGACTATCATATACAAATTTACCAAGGACCACGCAGCAGACTAAAGAACTGAGCATGGAGTACAGCTCCTCAGCAGAGCACTTGCTCTCCATGTATGAGGTCCTGCGTTTGAGCCCCAGCAACACACACATACATGAAGTATTATAAATAAAAATATAATACTGTATTTACAGCGTAACAGTTCTTAAAAAGGAGAAATTATACAATTCCTCTCTTCCATTAACAGAGAACAGTGATCTGAGAATAACAAAGTAAGTTTCAACGCTGCTTTCTAATTTGCAGGACATGGGCGCCAGCGACAGTATAGCGGACAGGCCATTCACCTCGCATGCGGCAGAGCCAGGTGTGATACCCAGGTCCCTATAAGGTCTCCTGAGCCTACCAGGAGTGATCCCTGAGCCGACTGTTAGGACTAAGCCCAAACACTGCTGGTGTAGCCCCCAAACAACAACAAAATAATTATTTTCAGGAAGTAGAGAAAGTTAGTACAAAAAAAGACAGTAATTTGCTGTTTATCTCTCAGAGTTGAAAGAGTATAAATATGCTCCATATGGTCCCAGTTCTGCCTGCTTCCCTTCACAAAAAAGGGGAGGATTATGTTTTCTACTGCTTCTCTGTAAGGCTCAATTACCACCCATGCAAGTTCCTAGACCTGAAAAGTTCTAGTAAAGAAGCCTTAATATTTGGTGCAAACATGTATGGCCACCAAACTCTCTCTGAGCAATACCTATTCACGTCCGCTCGTTCTACCGAAACTAATATTTAACAAGTTATGTTAACTAAAATATAAAACGTGGGAAATTGTAATTGGCATCTTTAATTTGCGGGAGTCTCACTCTGCTGTGCTCAGGGCTTATTCCTGACTCTGCCCTCAGGGGGTCGCTTCCGGCAGTGCTCGTAGCACCATCTGCACGAAGTGCCCAGGACAGAACTAAGGCCAGCCGTATGCAAAGCACATGCCCTACAAGTTGTACTCGGCTCTGGCCCCCGCGTCCTTAAGTATTGTAGAAACACTCCTGATCTCTCTGCCTTTCTCCCTTACTCTGCTGTACCAGGTCTGTTGAATGTCTCTACTTTCCACCAGCTTCTAAGTAGTTTCTTTCCTCCAGCTACTAAAATTCAGTATAGGAGCTGGAGAGAGAAAGTACAGTAGGTAGGAACTTGCCTTGCATGTGGTCAACTCAGGTTCTCTCCCAGGCATCTCATTTAGTCCCTGAATCCTACCAGGAGTGGCCCCAGAACATAAACTAATACTGCTGATACTTAGCTAAAATTCTCTATTTTTCACTAATAACAAGGTATGATTTCTGATTTTAAATCATTTAAGTAGAAGACAGTCTATTCTTTCTTATATACACCAAAAAAAAAATTCTAAGAGCCATCAAATGGCCTCTTTACTTCCTAATAATAATCTACTTGTCCTTGAAAGATAGAAATAAGAAAAATAGGGACAAGAGTGATAGTTCAGTGGGTAGGGCACTTGCTCTACACACAGCCTACTTGGGTTCAATCCCTGGTAACCCATACAGTCCCCTAAGCCTGCCAGGAGTGATTCGTGAGTGCAGAGCCAGAAGTAACCCAGGAGCACTGCCGGCTGTGGCCCACTCCCCCAAACAAAAAAACAAACAACAACAACCAAAAACAAATATAAAAACAATAATAATCAAAGTAAACATATGCCCTAGGGAAAAAGCCACCTCATCCCCAAGCTTTCTCTAGAAACAGGCAGCATCAGTTAAGATTTTAATTTGTTTTCCTCCCTGCACCCAACCATCACGTCAATTGCTTTTTAGATCTCTTAAGTATTTTTCTTTCTAATGTCTGAGCTGTTCTTTCAGAATCAATCACAATCTAACAGTCAACCCTATACTTTTTTGATTGTAGTTCATAATTAACTAGAGAATGACATATATATATGTGTATATATATATATATATATATATATATATATATACACCACACACACATATATTTATTTATGTCATTGGTAAGTATAAGGGTAAATCAGGTCCATCACTGAGAACAATTAATGCAAATAAAAGTTTATAAGTCATCTTAGCTCCCCATCAAACCATTTCTAATTAAAAGAATCAGGAATGCCTTATGAAAAGTTCTTTTTAAGCAGAAGAAATTAAACAAAAGTTATTTAACTAAGAAAATCTCTTATCCTATTTTATATATTTAATTATTTAAACTCCTGCCCATAATCAAGTGCTTTATCTTCAACAATCAGTTAGTGATTTTAATAGGTGAGGGCAAGGAAAACACTAGTTATGATTTCATGCCTTAGGTCTGTGTTTCTACTCCCAAGAATATGGTGTAATGGACTCTCCTAAAAGAGGCAGGTGTTTAAAGAAATCAGGAAAAGAAGATACAGTCTATGAGACAATTTCAGAATAAAACAGAGAGACCTGAGTTTAGAATATGGGATGGTATCTGAATCCATAATCTATGTGAAGCAAACCACGTAACTGGGAACTTTCAACCTCTCTGAACTTTAGCCCAGCAGAGTAGGGCTGTTAGTAGTCACTCTGCTGAGGTACTGCAGAGTTAAATGAGAAACATAGAGCATTCAACAAGCAATTTTTTTCCTATTGTTTTTCCTCCTTCTCTAGACAGAGTCTATGTGATTTTGCCATCCAAATGAGGCGTTTTACCCAAACTTGTATTTGTTCGTTTTTAAGGAATCCACACTCCCCTTCTGTGATTCTCTAACTGTTTAGTATTTAGGCCTGCTCCAGGACATACAGGGTTAATCGCCCAGTTTACAGAACTCAAGAACACCCTCTGTTTCTTGTTTCTGCAAAGTTCCTTAGTATCTCCTAGGAATAGTAATATAATGGGAATAAAGAGGACTATAGAGAGAGGGAACAGACCCCAGTTCCCGATAGAGGGAGAGCAATGGTAATCATATCCAAGATTGCTTGCTGAAAAATGCTGTCCTGTAGATATTTTTTTTTTTTTTGGAGCTGGGGGGGGGGACACAACATATATGTGGAGATGCTCAGGGGTTATTACTGGCTCTACAATCAAGAGTTACTCTACAATCAAGGTGTTCAGAGGGCCATGGGGGGTACGGAGACTAAACCCAGGTTGGCCTTGTGCAAGGATAGTACATCCTAACTGCTGTACTATCACTCCAGCCCGTCTTGGGGAATGTGGATTGTGGCTTCTATCTCCACAATCCCATAAACATCTGACAGACAAAACTTTTCCATATTTCTCTCCTGGAGAAATACTGGCAATCTTTGTGTAAAAGGCAGAAGAAGAGATTAATTTACACACTTTAAGTATATGTATGTGTGCGTCTCGTGAACAGCTTATATAAAAAGAATGTATATGGAGAAGGCAGAAAAATGGAAAGCAAAGGTGATACTTAACATTTTGTTTTGTTTATATTATAGTATCCTTCACTATATGACATGGGATGAAACAGTAAATAGAAAAATATCAAGTTACTGTATTCAGAAGATATTCTTAAAATGACAGACCTAAAAGGAAAAGGATATATGCAGTACTCCATGCCAAGAAAAGTACTTTTCCTCTGAGAAAGGAAAAAATCTAAATTCAATGTATATGTTGGGGATGTGCCTCTTAGCAACTTTAAAGTCATTTTCTTTTGTTAAGTGTAAATCTGACGGGTCCTGAACACAGACTTCCCTTCCGTGAACACAGACTTTCCCACTTGAGAGAGGACTTACTCTCCGCCTTGACGACATACGCATTCCACTACAAAGGACCAAACATTTTAACACGTGAACTGATCTCGTCGGCCAGACTTACCCATTGTGAGTTACAAGGCACTGCCTCAGACCCAGCTTTCGGAAAATATCCACCACAATCTCCATGGGGGTGTGATCTGTCACTGTGAAAGGGCTCATGTCAAGAATACTTGAAGCTTCAAGGGTCGAGGGCTTTCTGCTGGAAGAGATGGGGTGTGCTGTGCAAAACACACACGTGAACTGCCCACAATGCCTTCTTGTTTTTTTCTGGCACTTTCTGAAAAGAGATAAAGATCAAATTTGAAAAGGATAGCTGTTGCTTGTTATTGTCGTTTTAATTTTTTAATTCAGGTTTGTTTGTTTTGTTTTGTTTTGTTTTTTAAAGCTACTCAATATTTCTTTTGGTTTTGGGCCACATATATTGGTATGCAGGGCTTAGTTCTGGTTCTGCACTTAGGGCTCACTCCTGGTGGGGTTCCAGGAAACATCTGTGGTGCCAGGGATTGAACTTGAGTCAGCTACAAACGAGGTAAATGCTTTTGCCATTTTACTATCTCTCCAGTCTAAGTGCTTAATTATTAAGAGGTTTCGGTGTGTGGGGAAAACAAAACAGCTGCCTTAACCACTGAATTCTCAGACCCCATTTAAGAAATACTTTAAAAATCAGAAATATCCTACAACTTTTGATTTCTACACTCCTCCCACCTTTTTAACAAAAAAATGAACAGTCATAAAGCCAATTAATAATTTGTTATAATGACAGAATTAAAATCCACCAATAACAAATCATCTTCATCTAAATAAAAAAAATTTTGGTATAATTATATATAATACAATTTTCTATGCTGGGGCTGAAGCTGAACTTTGGGGCTCAAGGAAGGAAGCAATCTGAAACATAGACTTTTAAAGCCTGCTGAAACTATGAGCATATTATTGTAATGAAATCCATCACCAAATAGATCGGCTGTGCCAAATGTCTCTTAATGCCTGACGAGGGAGTGAGAGCTTTGTTCTTTCTTTTACCATGTTCTACATACCTCTGATTTTGCTTTTTTTTTTTTTGCTTTCTTGGGTCACACTCAGCAATGCTCAGAGGTTACTCCCAGCTCTGCACTCAGGAATTACTCCTGGCGGTGCTCGGGAACCATGTAGGATGCAGGAAATGGAACCCAGATCGGTCGCATGCAAGGCAAAGGCCCTACCCGCTGAACTATCGCTCTGGACCCCTACATTTCTTTTTTAAGGCTTAAATCTCGAAATGAGATGAGCATTAGTAGGAAGTACAGTTACAAAGAGGATGGACGGACGCACTTGGAGGACTTTCTATGTAAAGACTCTGTCATCTCTTTTCTCCAAGGCACAAGAATACAAAATTAATTAGTTCAATTAGGGGGTCTGGAGAGAGTACAGCAGGAAGAGAGATTGTTTTGCACAAAACTGACCAGGGTTTGATCCCATTGTTTCCCCCCCACCCACCCTCCCAAGCACTGCCAGGAGTAATTCCTGAATAGAGAGTCAGGAGTAACCCCTTAGCATCATCAAGTGTGACCCAAAGACAAACAAAAAATCAGTCAATTTTATATCTCATAGTTGTAAATTTTGTAAATATTTGTGTTCAAATTATTTGCTGCAAAATTTCAAAGTATGTGAACGTATTCTGCAACCAAAAAATTTAATTTCAAGCCAGAATAATAAACTTTAATTTGAGAAACAGATATTACTGTTCGTAATCAAATAATGCAATGCAATTTTATTCCTGATCATTGAAGTCTTGTTTAATGGCATTGTAATGCACTTATGTAGGAAGGCAAGCAATGAAATGAATCTCATTTCTTACTAAGTCAAATCGTAATAAATGCATAAATAAAAAAAGTCCGTTAGTAACTGACAATGGAGGGTGTGGAGTGCAGCTGCTTGGGGCCACAGCGCTCAGCGGCTCTTCCTGGCTCTGTCCTCAGGAGTGACCCGATGGTGCTCTGGGGTCTATACGCAGAGCTAGGGATCACATGGGGCCTGTGGAAAGTTGATGTACGCAAGAACTGTTTACGTGAATGCACACCACTTATATAGTTAGTACATAATAATATATATTCACAGTGTATCTATATAATTATATATATATACACACACATACTCATATAAAAATAGGTGTGTTGTTGATTCAAAACAATGTTACAAAAAATACATGTGGACAAATAATCTTTTTTATTTTTTCTCTTTTTGGGTCACACCCAGCAATGCTCAGGGTTTACTCCCGGCTCTTCGTTCAGGAATTACTCCTGGCGGTGCTTGGAGGACCCTATGAGATGCTGGGGATCAAACCTGGGTTGGCTGCGTGCATGGCAAATGCCCTCCCCTCGGTGCAGCAACTTGATGAAAATCAGCGCCTTGGAGCTGGAGCAATAGTACAGCAGGCAGCGTGCTCCCTCCAGGACCTGGGTTTGATCCCATGCACTCACACCACAAGCATACCACAAGTGATCCCTGGGCACAGAGCCAGGAGTAAGCTCTAAGCACCACCGGGTGCTAAAAAATAAAAAAAATTATGCTCCCTCACCTTTGAGGGTTGGGAGAAAAAGAAGTCAGCCTGCAAGAAAAAGGATTAGAAACTTGACTGGGCTCCCCTAATACAACACTATAAGGTAAAGGGGAAACAAACTATGGAGGACCACATTCTTTCCTCAGAACAAGTTTCACTTGCTTCAGATAAATACTATGTATGGATAATGCCTTAATAGTTTATATCTGTATTAAGCAAGATATATATTTTTCCATTTGACTGAAAATCTTAGTGACTCTTTCATTTTAGATACTTTCACATAACTAAATATTACACGTTAATAAGTTTAAAACCAAAGTCTGAACAAAGAGGGGACCGGAGCGATAGCACAGCGGTATGGCGTTTGCCTTGCACGTGGCTGACCCGGGTTCGATCCCCGGCATCCCATATGGTCCCCTGAGCACTGCCAGGAGTAATTCCTGAGTGCAGAGCCAGGAGTAAACCCTGAGCATTGCTGGGTGTGACCCAAAAAAGCAAAAAAAAAAAAGTCTAAACAAAGAAAAACCTTCTGAATTTGACATGAAAGAGACTAAAAAAGGTAGTTTTTTTTTTCAAAAAATTGCACACAAATCAATTAACTTTACTATAAAATACAAGAGCGTAGCAGGTGACGTGCGCTAACTCAAGAGCCACTGCACCTGGTATGTATGCATCTCCTAGGGCGCCTCAGTTCAATCCTGGGACCATATGGTCCCCGGAAGCAACGCTGGGAGTGAGGCCTGAGCAATGTGCTAGGAGTATCCCCTGAGCACCAATGGGGATGGCCCAAAATGAAACAAAGCAAAACGCAACGAAAAGACTACACACTTAGTGAATGCCCAGCACTTGCTAAGACCTGATTTTACACGCTATTAAAATTAATACCAACTTCTGGGGCGGACTGATAGCCCAGTGGGTAGGGGGGTTTGCCTTGTATGTGGCCGGCCCATGCCGTCCCGGAGTTCGATCCCGGCATCCCATATGGTCCCCCGAGCACCGCCAGGAGTGATTCCTGAGTGCAGAGCCAGGAGAACCCCTTAGTATTGCCGGGTGTGACCCCAAAAAGCAATAAAATAAAATAAAATAATACCAACTTCATGAGGCTTATCTGAGTGGGAAAAGAATCAAGCTCTTGTTTCTAACTATAATGCCAAATCAGAAGACAAAATTGGTAATCTGCAGAAATAAATACCTACATACCAATACACATACAAAGATATGGAGAAAGATATATGTGTGTTTTTTAAAGAAGAATACCTATTGCAATTGTCAGGTCTCTTCTGAGGGCGAATCCCACCAATCTCTGAGACTCTTTGGACATTATGACAGGAAAGCCATTGTAGCTGGTTTCGTTAATCATGTTTTCTATGTCATCCACTGTCATGTTGTCCTGTGTCAGGACAGCTAAGGGGGATCATTCCTTCGAGGTCTCATGACATCAGCAGCGAGGGTAGTATGTGTGAATTCTTCTTTTGCATCCAAAAGCGGGTATCCATTTAAGCGGATGTGTGCTTCATAAATGCCTTCCCTACCAAAGGCATCTCCGACCCATTTACTGGTCATTACGGCAGCCATAAGGGGAACAATATATTCCAAGCCTCCAGTAAGCTCAAAAACAATGACCACCAGGGAGACAGTCATTCTTGTCACACCACCTGAAAAAAAAAGGCATTAAAGGTCAGGAAGAACTGGTCCACGCTGGTAATACGTATATTAGTATATTAGTAGAATTTTTTGCACTAGACAGAGGAACACAAAACTAAACAGAAAATCATTATGACCGAAAACCAGAGACCCTTGGAGCCAGAGAGATGGTACAGTGGGTGGGCATTTGTCTTCCACATGGCCAACCTCACTTTGATCCCTGACATCCCATATGGTCTCCGAGCCCACCAGAAGTGATCTCTGAGCACAGTCAGGAGTAAGCCTTGAGCACTGCTGGGTGTGGCCTAAAATCCAAACAAAACAAACAAGACTACTAACTCAACAAAATTATCAGGATTCTAATAGGATATAGAGAAACACTATCTTAAATGAAAGATAATTAAAATATTTAAAGTCTATTTACTTCAAATTAAAATTTTTGGCTGAGGGTTGGAGTGAAGGCACAGTTGGTAGGGCATTTGCCTAGCATGCAGCTAACCTGGGTTTGATCCCCAGCATCCCACATGGTCCCCCAAGCACTAGCAGGAATGATTCCAAAGTGCAAGACCAGGAGTAACCCCCTGAGCACCACCAGGTGTAGCCCCAAAACAAAAACAAAAGAAAAAATCATAGCTGGCCAAATAAAAACAAGTTTGTCATTTTGGTGTATTGCTATAGCAAAGTTGTAATTTCACCCTTATAAAAAGTTTAGTACAAATTTAAGAAATTTGATAAAAATATTTATCATGAATATCTTATTTATTGTGAGTATGCAAGTTAAATTATAGGAGTACATTATTTAACTATATTTCTCATCTGAATTTTTTTTTTTTTAGGTCACACCCGGCGGTGCTCAGGGGTTATTCCTGACTCTGTACTCAGGAATTACTTCTGGTGGTGCTCAGGGAAACATATGGGGTGCCGGGGATCAAACCCGGGTCGGCCATGTGCAAGGCAAATGCTCTACCCACTGTACTATCGCTCCGGCCCCTCTCATCTGAATTTTTTTTCAAAATGAGCAAATTAGTTTGATGTCTTGTGATTTATATTAACAGTGTAAGCTGCCCATCCCTTAGAAATAATACCTATTCATTTATCTGAATCATGATGAGTTACCATCTCTATATTGTCTTTCCAATCTGCATCTCTTGACCTTATTGTTACATCTGTCCCAAGTCTCCAGCTACGCATACTCTAATCCTGCTGTTGTGTCCTGCCTTGCTTTGCTTGTATTTGTTTTTTTCTGAGTAACCCATTTTCATAGAAAATACCACACACTTAAAACCAAGCTCCTCTTCTTTCTTGAGTTCCCTATTCCAACTTCTCTGGCTTCAATATACCGAAAGTGGAGACAATCTTCTAGATTGTCAAGAAGAATGAAGTATATACTCGGCTTGGTTGGTCATTTAACTTGTCCCAACATCTAGATGCCCTTTGTTCCATCTGACCTGTTCTATAAAACACCTATTTATCGGTCTCTTCCTTAACATATTGTTACCAACCTACTTCAGACCCTTTAGCCTTCGTTCCCTCATTTTAATGCTACTTTAATGCTGTTTTATCTTACCTCCCTTACTCCAGGCCCATTACGTTCAATCCACTTTATAAGCCATTTTGTTCCCAGGTTAAGCTTTCCTAAGTACTACTTTCACCACGTTGCTTCTTTGCTCAAAAACCTACTAGGGCTCACCAGTTCATACTGCGTTAAGCTTAACGCTTCCTTAACCTAAAAAGAGAAGGGAGAAAGAACCTACTGTATAGTGCGAATCTACTCTATGCCAGGCAGGTCCGAATCAGCGTACAGAGGCTGTTTCTTTTCGTAAACCAAACACTTATTTCACTAGGCACTATGCTAACAGCTTTATATGCATTTTATCTCAAAACAATTGTAGGATCTAATCATTATTCCTATTTAAAGAGAAGAAAATTTTTTAAAAAATCAAAGTAATAAAAGAACACTCCCAAAGTCATCAGCTAAAAATGGCAAAGCCATGACTCTTCCACAGATCTGAACAAATTCAAATCCAAATCCAACCTGACATGAATTTATTGCAGGTTCATAACCTTTCTCCTCTTCAGCTGAACTTAGCGTCCCAAAGGTGCTCAATAATATGCTTTACTTCACTATGTTTCCTCAAAGACTCACGAATACTAAATGCATTTTATACCAATTCCTTTGTCTTCACATTATACTTTGTGTAACAAAGTCCTCTCATCAATTATTCTAATTTTTTTTTTCCTTTTGGGTCTCATTCGGCAACGCTCAGGGGTTACTCCTGGCTCTGCACTCAGGAATTACACCTGGCGGAGGCGTGGGGACCATATGGGATGCTGGGGATCGAACCCTGGCTGGCCGCGTGCAAGGCAAATGCCCTACCGCTTTGCTATTGCTCTGGCCCCAATTCTTCTAATTTTTAATAATAAAACCCATGTTTTGAATTTCCTGAACTACTTACTTTACTACTTTCTTTCTAATAATAGGCTTCTAACAACTGTCACAGACTGTTAAAATTCTGAATGAAACCATTAAATACTACTTTGTCATTCCCTGCACAGAGCACAGTGCTAAAGAGAAAGTGAGTACTTCAATGCTTATTTTGGGGAAAATGGATTTGTCCTTTATTTTCATTTATTTATTTATTTATTTATTGGGTCACACCCGGCAATGCTCAGGGGTTACTCCTGGCTCTGTACTCAGGAATTACTCCTGGTGGTGCTCAGGGGACCATATGGGATGCCGGGGATCAAACCCGGATCAGCACAGGCCGGCCGCGTGCAAGGCAAACACCCTACCCGCTGGGCTATCGCTCCAGCCCCTATTTTCATTTATTAATACACTTTTTTGAAAATCAGTAGTTGTATCATTTTGACCCATGGAAAATAAAGTCCATTGTAAACATAATATATAAATGCTTATATTATTATAAGCAGAGTAACTTTTTTCTATTTTTTTTCCTATTTTTAGCTGAGATTTTAAACAAAAAAGTAAATAGCTATTTTTTATGCCCAAGAAATCAACAAATGGGATCTTAAATATCTAATGTAGGTATTTTGCTTTTCTTTTACAAATGGGTATTTTAATTATTTTCTATAAATACATCTTTGTCATTTTAGTGACATTTAAGTAGTTTGACTTAAAGAAATATTAAGTGTGTGTGTCTGTGAGAGACAGTGTGTGTGTGTGTGAGAGAGAGAGAGAGAGGAAGAGAGAAAGAGAGCACACATTGTGAGAGTATTTTTGATGGAGGAGGCAGTAATCTTTTACTAAGGCTAATTAAAAACCACTTTGGGTTACTTTGTCATGTTGTTAAAGAGTCAACAACAGTTACTGTTGTTATGAGTGTAGGGATGGACCCCAGCGCCTCACAAATGCAAGGCACGAGCTCTACTGCTGAGCCACACCCCAATCTAGTACCCCTAACCCGAAAGCTTGCTGGGAATGCTGACCCTACACCCACAACAGAATTATTTAGTTAAGTAAATAGCCTTAAAAAGAGAAAAGGAAAACTCTCCTTTGACAGGATTCAAAAGTTAAGCTTATGCTGTACTGAGAAGTTTTCACTCACAGATTATTATGCGATACTAAGAAAGATAGTAACTGCCATTAATCAGAGACCGCTGAAATGAAAATGAGTCCTTCATATCACTTGGTTTGTCACTGGCGCTGCGTCACTTCTGTTAAAACGACCCTGTGGTTTCTCCTCCTCCACCATGCCCAGCACACTCACACGGCCACAGCGCCCACGCCAAGACGCGCACCATTACCTCGCCTAAGCACGCAGCAGTGGCCACAGTGCCCAAGCAAGATGTGCACCGTTACCTCACCTAAGCACGCAGCAGCGCCGAGACCATGGCGTAAAGGCCAGGAGTGATGCAGTCGGCCCCCACCTCGCACCACTCCTTGAAGATGAACCAGTCGTGGTGGTAGTAGGCAAGCTGCTCCACAGCGATCCCCACGATCCTGCCGGCGATGGCGCCGATGGCCATGCTGGGGATGAACAAGCCAGACGGAACCTGCAGCGACAGATTGCGCACTGAGGCAGAGAGCTTCTCCTTCGATGTGGAAAGCTACATTCTGCAGATGCCTTTTCAACATGTGTCACATTAAATTTATACTGCAAACTCCTAGGTAAAAATAAAGCTAAAGCAGAAAATTATTATGACAACAACTTGACAATGCTATGAATTCAGCTAGAAAGTAACAAACTATATTCCCCGGATCAAAGAAGAAATAGGGGCCAGAGCGATAGCCCAGCAGGTAGGGCGTTTGCCTTGCACGTGGCCGGCCCATGCCGGCCCCGGGCTCGAGCCCGGCATCCCATATGGTCTCCTGAGCAACGCCAGGAGTAATTCCTGAGTGCAGAGAGTAACCCCTGAGCATCGCGGGTGTGACCCAAAAAGCAAAAAAAAGAAAAAAAGAAGAAGAAGAAATAACCCAGGGATCCCTTAAAGCCAATCTCTGACAATTCTTTTCTCATGGTAAAATGGAAAAATAATTTTTTTTCATAAAACTGAACCCATTTGGACTAGAGAGATAGTCCAGTGGGTTGGGACTTAAATGCAATCGACCCACGTTCGATCCCTGATACCTCACAAGGTCTCTTAAGCCCAACCAGGAGTGAGCCCAGAGTGCAGAGCCAGGATTAAGTCCTGAGCGCCACTGGGTATTGCCCCAAACCCAAACCAAGACAAAAAATGGATTCAATTCAGTCTGAAATAAATCTTTTCGGTTCAAGAAGTGTTTTTATAACACTATCACTTTCATCAAATGACAGAAATAAGAGGTCATGGGGCCAGAGCAACAGGATAATGAGCAGGATGTTCGCCTTGCACACGGCCAACCTGGGTGCAGTAATTCCTGAGTGCCGAGCCAGGGTAACCCAACACTGCTGAGTATGACCCCCGAAAGGACAAAAAACAAAGAAAAATTTACAAGATACCATTCCGCTTAAGTGACGTAACATGAAGTGTTAATATTATTAGGTCCCACGGTCTATATATGACCTGACTTAAAATTATGTATTGGAGTCAGAGAGAGATCTCAGGTGACAAAGCACACACCTAGCATGTGCAAGGCCCTGAGTTCAACTTCCGCCACCACACGAATCTCCCACCCTGTCACCAGCAGGTGGAGCTCTGGCTGCTGGGTGTGACTCCAGGGGCCTTCAAGCCAAGTCCTGGCCAAACAGGACTGGCCCCTACTGCGAGCTGTCAGAAGTAGCCCCCCCATTGAATTTGTTTTTAATGGAAAAAAAAAATTGGTGAAATTTAATGATGATATTAGGATAGTAAATACCTTGAGCAGATAATTTAGAAACTACTGAAAAGGGACAAGACAGGTGAGACAGCACAAAGGCTAGCGCGTGCTTTGCGTGAAGGAGGTTCGGGTTCAATCCCAGACACTGGAGCTCCAAGACCTGCTACAACCAACCCACATGCACTATGCTAAAAGCAGCTCCCAAGCACCACTGGGTCCCCAAAACAACAGCAAGAAAACCACTAAGGACTATTAAGAGAACAAAAGAGATCAAAATAGGGTACAGCAGGGTGGGTCGGCCTTGCACATGGCCCACCAGGGTTCAATACCCGGCATCCCATATGGTCCCTGAGCACCACCAGGAGTGACTCCTGAGAGCAGTGCATGAGTCTGGCCTGAGCATCACCAGGTGGTCCAAAGACAAAACAAAACAAAAATATTAGGATTACAGAAAACCAACTTAGTGTAGAACAGAATAGTAATAGCTCTTTTGGTCTGCTTTTTAGAAAATAAATACCTTTCAAGGCTATTTTGCTATCTAACTCCATCACATGAAGATGGCAGTTTAAGAGAGACCATGTTTTCACCAATGACTATTCCAGTTTTCTTGAAACAAACCTGGTATGCCATTTAAGTCTGTGAAAGCACATTTTGCTAAGTAAACATTCACTATTACGTGAACTACGAGTGCAGTTAATTTAAAAACCAAGGATTAGTTGATATCTGCTTCCAAATACATGTCACTGACATTGAGAAATGAAAGACATATATTTACTAGTAGATTATCAAGGTCTACACTGTTTACAACTTCTGTCAACACAAGCTTCCAGGGAAGAGGACCCAGCTGCCGTGTATTCTTGATGGGAAAGGCATGATGTTCAAAGTCTTACTAATTTCTGAGTCTGCGGCATCCTTTCCAGCAAACATCTTCAAATGACACAGTAGCTCCCCCAAATACCCATTTTCCTAATCCTTAGAACCTAGAAATCCATCATGTTACAAGGCAAGGTGGAATTAGAGTTGCAGAGAAAATAAAGGTTGCTAGTCAGCTGACCTTAAAACAAAAGATTAGGCTGAATTATCTGGGTGGGTTCAAAGCCAACAGGGGTATTTTAAAAGTCAAAGAGGAATTCTGAAAGAGGAGGAGTGAGACAAAAGAAGGGTCATTGCTGACTTAAACAGAAGGAGGCAGCCTCTTTAACAGCAGTTTTAAACCACTGGTCAACTGAAACTACAGGCTTAAAAAGGTTGAAAACCACTGTCTTGAGAACACTGGAAATGGCAAGAGCGCTTTCTTGAGCTTCTTTTCACAAAACTCTGTCAATACCTTGATTTTTTTTGCCCACAGAGACCTGTTTCAAATTACTAACTCCAGAAATACACACACACACACACACACACACACAAACACATACACAAACATATATAACAAAACTATATATTAAATATATACAATATCATAACATTTTGGTGGAGTTTTTAAGCTTTTCCACTAAAACTGTCATGGTTAGTGTAGCAGCAGGGAACTAATCAAGTGGTTTTAAAATCTCATCACAAATATTCTGACACTGCCAACGAACAGGCAGAACGCATGCCCCATCCCTACCCTGAACTTGGGTATGTCCCACGCTTCTTCATTTGTGGGTTGTGACCGCAGATGGGGCTGCATACTTAATCACGATCACGATCTTCCCGTTGATCATCTATTTGCTAGAGCGGGCACCAGTAATATCTCCATATGTCCTGTCTCATGCCAGTAGAGCCAGGGGCATCGGCTTGCTACAGGAACATAAAGAGCCTCAAACCATTATATTAGGTCATGGGAATGACCTAATATAGTATTACTGGCATTTGGCATGTCAAATACAACACGAGCAGCTTGCTAGGCTTGCTGTGCGGGAGGCATATTATTTAAACACCTCCAAATAAAGCATTTATTGATGAACCGCGCTGGCGGCAGCGCGCGCGACGGGCTGTGATGGGCTGGTCGGCTGGGTGGAGTTCTGAAGAGAGGGAAGTCGGATGTGGATATCAGAACTTATCAGAACTTATTAACTGCATACTTAATAGCCAAAAGAAATGAAATTTTAAAAAACAATTTGTGATTACCAGTGAATGCTTTATTTGTATCACTTGATCACTTGAATCCCGTTATTCATCGATTTGCTCGGCGGGCGCCAGTAACATTTCCATTGGACCCTATCATGTGCCAATGTAGCCCAATGGCATCTGGGCTACATTGGCAGCCCAGATGGCCCAACCCATACACTCAGGGTGGCATTCAAGTTCTGGGGTCAAAAGGGGCCCCTTAGCTGAAAATGTTTAGCAGCACTGGTCCAGACAGACAAATTGTAACAGAAGCATGCCACATGGCCTTGGTTAGGTTAGAGATGGTACTTGAGACTGGGCGACCTCCCCCCAAATTTGTTCTACTGGAAAGCAGGCAGTCACACCCACACCCCACAGCCAACACCAGTTAAAAATTTAACTCCAACTTTATCACTCTGTTAAAGATTTTTGAGTTCCTGGGGCATGCAGTTACTACAATACTGATACACCATTATTACGAGATATATGTTGTAATAAGCAATATAAAGTAATTAGTGCCTGCTAAGGGAGCAAGCTTGGCGGGTGGGCGGGAAACTGGGGACCTTGGTGGCAGTAAGGGCACAAAGGTAATGGAACTGGTGCTGAAATACTGAACACCTGAAACAACTGTACTGTGAACAGATTTGTAATTCACGGTGTTTAAATAAAGAAAAAACAAAAAGGAACGTAACTCCGTTAGGAGAACATGCTGGAAGAAAAACACAAAACACAGAACTAGTGATGCTTCAGGAGTCCAGCTGTCCCTGCCCCAGGGGTCCGCATACCTCAGCACAGGTGCTAGCCGGAGTGTTTGGGGATGACATCCTCCTTGTGCCCTCCCCAACCACAGGGGAAACCACAAGCAAACCAACAGACTGCAGTATTTCCAAAGCTATTTCCTAACGTCCAGAACAGTATCACTAGTTATCTTACGTTGGCTAGGTTCTGAGGGGATCTGTTATACAGCAGCACACGGACTTCCTACAGAATTCTTCTGTCATTGCTTAAAATTAAACATGAAAGATAAGAACATCCTTACCCTACACTTAGCAAACCATCCATTTCTCATTCCGCATACATGTTCCAAACATTCAAATCATCTCACAGTAGTACTTACCTTGATACCGAAAGTGAATACTGTCATTATGATCTTAAATATGAGTGCTAAGCATAACTGCCATATAGCTGAATAGACACCACGGCCTGCCGGACGATCAGGAAGATCATCAACGATTTTACTGGCATTCATGTCGTTTCTGTAGTCACAAAGGGAAGAGGATTCCAGGGGGCCACAGTCTGTGAAAAGCTCCTTAATCAGTTCACTGGTGTTGAGCCTCGTGTATGGATTAGGAAAGGCAATCACAGCAGTAATAGCTGCAACAATAATGACTTCAAGAACAGGATACTTTCCAAATTTGGTGGATTTGCGCCCGGCTGACACCAGGCGATATTTGCCCTAATGAAAAAAGGCTCCCCAAAGCCCTCCAAACACCCCGAGAAGAATAAAAGGAAACAGTTCAAAAAGGTACCATGGTGTATGATATTCCACATAAAAAAAGAACCAGGCGGCTGTTACCAAATGGATTGATAGATCTCAAAACAAAAGCAGCCACTAGAGCGGCAAAGAATGACCTCCATAAAGTTTTAAGAGGAAAATAATAGCTAACCTAAAAAAAAAAAAAAAAAAAATTAATGGTCTCATTTAATCACTTTTTTGATAAATCATAACTAAAATAGTAATTATAGCTCTAAAATTTGTTGCAGTTACAATTTATATGCAATGGATTTACTAAGGCAAAAGTATTAATGACACATCATTAAAAATTGACAGTATCATTGATTGTAAATGCCTGATAATCATTTGAAATACCTAACTCTATTTTTTTTTTTTTTTTTTTGGTTTTTGGGTCACACCCGGGGGATGCTCAGGGGTTACTCCTGGCTCTGCACTCAGGAATTACTCCTGGCGGCGCGGGGGACCATATGGGATGCCGGGATCGAACGCCCTACCTGCTGGGCTATCACTCTGGCCCTCTATTTTATTTTTAAAGTTTCCTCTTCAGTAATATGTTCCACCAACTTCTGTCAGCTCATAAAAAAAAAATAAAAAATTTAACTTGTCTTTTTCTATATTAAACACACACACACACACACAGACACGGAGGAGCTGGAGAGATAGTACAGAGGGTACTAAGTACAAAGGGTGCTTGCCTTGATAGTGATTGACCTGGGTTTGAGCCCAGGTGTCTTATGTTCCCCTGAACGACTCCAGGAGTACCAGGAGTAATTCCTGAGTGCAGAAACAACAGTAACCAACCCCTAAGCATCTCTGTGTGGGTAACCCAAAAAACAAAAACAAACTACAGACAAATAAATTAGGATTTTTTTAAATCTTCATTTTAAAACATTAAATGTGGTTTTGAAAAGGGATGGAGGGGCAGAGATTCTCAATCACTAATAAAAAAAAATTATTTCACTGATGGAGCAAGAGGGTAGGGTGTTTGCTTTGCACACAGCCTACCGGGTTCAATCCCCAGCATCCCAGATGGTCCTCCAAGCACAGACAGGAGTAACTCCAGATTGCAAAACTAGGGAATTCCTGAGCATTTGCCAGGTATGGTCGAAAGTCGAAACAAAATAGTCTACTGGTAACTTAAATGATTTTCTTAAGCATCAATAAGTGCAATTATGCAAAAACACAATCCCACAAGAAAAACTTAAAAAAGGCAATTCAGGAACTGAAAAATAATTTAAATAAAAACACAGGTTACACAGGCTACAATTTAGTCAATACAGAAAGATTTAAATATTTTCTTTTTAGTACAAATGTTTTTTCTTTTCAAAATGCCAACAAAGTCGTAAATAATTACTAATATTTCTACTTCACTAATGACAGTCTAAAATGATTTTTCTGAAGTATATGTATAAGGAACATATGCAGCATATTATTTTTAAGAACAAGTAAAAAACTACTAAAATAAATTCTAATATATAAAAACAAACTGTACTAGCTAGGATATAGGAAATAAAAAGAATGCCAAAATCTATTATCATGATAATTAGACACAATTCTAATATTCAATTTTTTACCTACCTCCTCCAGGCTAAAAAAGAACCCCTCCAATTGGTGCACCAAAAGCTACAGAAACACCTGCAGCTGAGGCAGCTGATAGCACCTAAAAAGAGGATGTGGCTTATTTTATATTTCCTTGCAAAGACAAATATGGCAAATCAAATTTCAAGTTACTCAATTTCCCAAACTTTTCCAAACACAATTTCCTTCCTCCCCAGAAGAGAAAAACATTTATTTCTTCAAAGCATTTGTTTTTCTTTTTTTCTTTTTCTTTTTTTTTTTTTTTTTTTTTTTTTTTTACTTTTTTGGGTCACACCCAGTAATGCTCAGGGGTTACTCCTGGCTCTGCACTCAGGAATCACTCCTGGCGGTACTCAGGGGACCATATGGGATGTCGGGGATCGAACCTGGGCCCACAAAGGCCGGCCAGGCTGCGGCCGCGTGCAAGACAAACACCCTACCCGCTGGACTATCATTCCAACCCCCGTTTTCTTTTTTTGTGATTTAATAGAAAGTAAAAAAAAAGAATTTGATGAAATGTTTTAAGGAGGATAAAATTTTCCAAATTTAAACTTGACTGCTCCATCATAACAAATATTTTATTCCAAATTCTAGGGAATGTGAAATTAAAACTCACTGAGCTTCCCTATTTTCACTATTCTAAATCCTTAGAAAATAATAGCAATTTTATTAGCATTCATGTCATTTTTGTAGTCATAAAGAGAAGACGTTTCTGGGGAATGATACGTCTTTTAACTTCACTTGATTCTGCTACCAACAATGTAGATTTTTTTTCTGAGAACATGTTGGCTATCCCTAACAAAGTCTCGCAAACCAGCAGCCTCAAAAGAAAGCCAAAGGAAGAAGAAAAATTCACAAATACTTTTTCTGGGTCTTCTCTCCCATTCCCGAAGTTAAGTACTTAACCATTGCCCTTTTCCTAAGGTACAAAGTCAACTAGACACATTTATTTATATTTTTACCCCTGCGTCTTTTTTCCTTTCAAACATAGTAAGTACTAGAGGCAACCAAAACATTTCTTCAAATGGCCAAATTTTATATCTTGAAGAGAAATTAGGTAACTTAAATGGTTGCTAACTGAGCTCAGCTCATTCAGTCAGTTGGCTAGGATAAAACTCCATCAATAACACTTACTAGGAGCAAATAACTTCATCTCTCTGGGTCTCAATCTTCTCTTCAATAAAGGAATTTGAAAATTAGTTTAAAATGCTGCTTACCACAATATCAGAAGCACAATAAGTACTTCATAAACAAATATAAATTAAGAAAAAGCAAATAATTGTTTCAGTCAACCTGTCCCTGATTTTTTGAATGTTACTCTGCTTATTTGAGGACACGTGAGAGCAAATTCAACTTATTTTGTTTTTGACTATTTATACGGCTGTGGACAATGCAATTAATTGAATTCTGTGATTCTACATTTAACTTAGTACATTTTTACAAGTAAGCTGACATTCCTGTACTTCTAATTAATCTATGTTTTACTGTTTTATAAGTATGTAAGAATCAAATATTCAAATATGCCAGGGCTGGAGCGATAGCACAGTGGGTAGGGCGTTTGTCTTGCATGCGGCCAACCCGAAGTTCAATCCGTGGCATCCCATATGGTCCCCCGAGCACTGCCAGGAGTAATTCCTGAGTGAAGAGCCAGGAGTAATCCCTGAGCATCGTGGGGTGTGACCCAAAAAACCAAAAAATAAAATAAATATGTTAAGGAACTGGGCATAAGAAAAAAAGCCAAATTTAAACTTTTTTTTTTTTAGTCCACCCAGCGATGCTCAGGGGTAACTCCTGGCTCTGCACTCAGGAATTACTCCTGGCAGTGCTAGGGGACCACATGGGATGCCAGGGAGTCAACCTGGGTCGGCTGTGTGCAAGGCAAAGCCCCTCCCCGCTGTGCTATTGGCCCGGCCCCAAACTGAAACCTTAATCCTTTCCACTAACAAGTAAATTCTAGCCACTTATATACTAGAGCAACTGAATAAATGTCATAAATTATCAGAGTGTATATATTAAATAAACAAAAAGAAAAAGCAGATACCTTCCAACAACAAAAAAAAACCTGAGGTATGAAAGAAATACAGAATTGAACGTGGCAGTGTGAAGTATTTGGGCCTAGCTGGTGGTCACTAGGGGACTACGTGGTACGTATAATTTATTTATTTATATAATATATAACTTAAAGGTCTCCGAGATCACGTTGGTCTGAAACAGTGATAAGACAGCAGGAGAAAGAGGGATCCTATATCCCCTTTACTATGGTTTTCTCATTTTAGCCCATGAGGCAGTAACAGCCCTTTGAGCTCCCCACCCCAGGCCCTGACCCTGTCAGAGAGCTCTGCAGGTCACACTGCCCCCTCCCCACACACCCACACACACACTGGCATTAGGCACTTTCCTCCAGAGTAAAGCATGGCTTGAAATATCTCTCTTGGAGAAACGCTGAGGAGGAAACAGAGTGCTAATTTGGAAACACTTTAGAGGAGGAAAGGGGGAAGCAAAGCAAGAAACAAATAGATGAAACTCAACTGAAACCAACTGGACACCAGGCGTCCGTCTAAACATCCCTCACTACAGAAGTCAACGAGCTGCACGAGGAGACGCAGTCTAGGAAAACATGAGTTGTTCAAAAATGCAATGGGAAACAACCACCACCAAAAGAGTCTCGAGTTAGGTTTTTAATCTGGATACAAAATTTACTCAACTGTAAGGACTAAAACCAAAAGTGATCTTCACAGTAGGACACTGAAATGAGTCTATGCAACGTAGCACAGCCACAGCGCACTTACCTCCCTTTTCTTAGCTTCATATGTGCTATACTTTGGAAAGAGGTAGGAAAAGATGTTTCCACAGCAACAGGCCACGTGTACCAGAGGACCTTCTTTTCCTAAGCTCAAACCGGATGCCACGGCTAGTACCAAAGTGATGGTTTTAATCATTAAAGTCCATTTTCCCAAGTAACCTCTGATGATGAAGCCACTTAAAATGGTTTTAATCTACAAAGGACAGATTAAGGCAAAAAAATTTCCTTTATGAAATGGAACAAATTATTGCCTTATTTTACTTATAAATTTTGGCAGATTATGGAACTAACAATTTTCAAAGCACTAGCTATAATGTACCAAATAATAAATATTATAAAGTTTCTTCTCAAGCAAGGACAAAACAATATCATCTCACAAGTGAAAGTAAAATATGTGGCTATATTAAAAGAAAAGTTAACAAGATTAATAGGAAAAGGGAATTAAAAAAAACTTTATTATACCATGTGATATACAGAATTACAAGGAGGTTCATAATTGGGACTCTACAATACAGTGTTCCAGAACCCATCCCTCCACCAATGCCAATTCCCACCACCCAATTCCCAAACACGCCCCACCCAAACCCTGCCTGCCCCCATTGCATGTGCATTTTACTTCTGTCTTTTTGTCTATGTCCCTGTATTTCTCTCTCTCTCTTCTATTACACTTTGTGGCTTGTCCTATGGATACTAACAATGTATTATGTCTCTATCTGAATATTTAATAGTACGTTCTAGTGTGACATCATAATTCCTCATTCCCCATAATCTCTCCAGTTTGATGCAAATAGAATGATCATTGAAGTGTATAAATGAGAAAGATCCTGAAAGGACCTGGTGCTAAAATACGTTGAGTCTAAGATTAATGCGCGCACCTGTACAGCTGTGGATCTGGAGTATCTGTCTTCCTGTGGTTGACTGTGGTGGCTGGAGCTTAGGGTCACACCCACTAACCCAGAGTCTGGGGAATGGGTGGAGGCACCCAAATCCCTGCTCGGAGTCCAGCAAGCATGGCCGCCTGCATGCTGAGCAAGCCCTAGGAGCTACGTAGGACACGGCCAGGCGCTGGCCGAGCCAGAAAAGGGAAATTTTAATATCACTGATGTAGAATATTGTAATTAAGCGTATCCTTTTCTTTTTTTTTTCTTTTTTGGGTCACACTCAGCAATGCTCAGGGGTTTCTCCTGGCTTTGCACTCAGGAATTACTCCTGGCAGTGCTCGGGGACCATATGGGATGCCGGGGATCAAACCCGGACCGGTATGGGCCGGCCACATGCAAGGCAAACGCCCTACCCGCTGGGCTATTACCTCGCCCAAGCATATCATTTTCTTAAAACAAAACAAAGGCTGAGTACCAAATGACAAGGGCACTGATCTTGCTCTCGGCCAACAGTGGCTCAATGCCTAGATCCCCCTACGTCCCCGAGCACTGCCAGAAGAGACTCCCGAGTGCAGAGCCAGGCGTAACCCCTGAGCACTGCTAGGTGTGACAAAAAACTTTAATAAAAGACAACTTAAAAAAAGCTGGTAATTGAAAATGGAACAGTGTGCTAACAATTGTCGAGGGTACTACTACCAACCTAGAACTGAGCATTAAATAGAGGCAAAAAAATACACATGACAACCCTTTTAATGTATGTTTTGTAATCCATAGTCTGGAAGGGAGGGAAAAGAGAAATAGAGAGAAAGGGAAAGAAATAAAGAACCTGCCATGGAGGAGGGCTGGGGGAGGGGGAGGGAACTGGGGACGTTGGTGGTAGGAGATGGGCACTGGTGGAGGGACGGGTGCTGGAACACTGTATGACCAAAACCCAAATATGAACTTTTTAATTGTATAACTTTGTAATTGTAAAAAAAAAATAAAAAAAACTTTTAAAAAAGCTGGCAATTTATTTAAATGAGAAAATATAAAGGACGAAAGAAGTACTATCTTGTTTAGTTCTAAATATATTCTCCAACGAAGAACATGAGACCAGTACACTTCTCCAAAATCTTGATATTAACCGAGTCTTATTTAATCTAGTACTTATTTAATATGTGCAAATTAACAGTGAGGAAAAAAAATATTAACCTCAACATTAAATGAATTCACTAGGGAGAAAAAATTTTCTTTTCATGTCATTCATCTATAATCACCGTTCAAAATTTTATTCGGTGGATGCAGTGCTGTAACTCTGTAGGCCTAAAATGTTCATGTTAGTATTACTGTAAATCGTGAGGCGTTAATAAAAATTTCTTTCTCATATTACAAAAAGCTCTTTTCTCATAAAAATTACTATTTCAGCAGGAGAGGAAAAATATATGCATGATTAACAATTAATCAAGGTTTAACGATGCTTAATCTAGGATGGCTTACCTCTGGAATTCCTGAGCCACAGGCATATGGAGCAAACACCTTTACTAGAGAAACGGCAAGAAAGGCAAAACTCAAGGCCCAGAAGATATACATTATGTAGTTCATGATGTAAGAACCAGGACCCTAAAAAAGCAAATCATTCAACAATATGAATTTACTTAAAGTGCACCTCTAATTCAAGAGCTTGCTACAAAAGAAATGTAAGAAAAACTTGTAAAAGGTTACTTAATGCTTCCATAATAATAAAAGCACTGGGGCCGGAGTGATAGTACAGCAGGTAGGGTATCTGCCTTGCATGCAAGGCCGGCATGGGTTTGATCCCGGCATCCCATATGGTCCCCAAAGAACTACCAGGAGTAATTCCTGAGTGCAGAGCCAGGAGTAACCCAAACATTGTCAGGTGTGACCCAAAAAAGCAAAAATAAAGATAGGGGGTAAGGGAGCCTTTTGGGTTACACCCAGCAATGCTGAGGGGTTACTCCTGGCTCTATACTCAGGAATTACTCCTGGCATTGTTTAGAGACCATATGGGATGCTGGGAATCGAACCCGACTGGCTGCATGCAAGGCAGCGCCCTATCGGCTGTACTGTCACTCTGGTTCCAATAATAAAAGCTTTATATAAAAGCTTTGTGAACAGAATATTTAATGGAATCCCAAAACGGATTCATATATATATATACATATATATATATATATATATATAAATAAAAGCCTTAAATCTATCCAATGCTTCTTCTAACTTTTACCAGATCCAAAACATCTTGTGGCCAAGAATCAGAGCTATATTTCTTTTTTTTTTTTTTTGCTTTTTTTGGATCACACCCTGCAATGTTCAGGGGTTCTTCCTGGCTCTGCACTCAGTAATTACTCCTGGCGGTGCTCAGGGGATCATATGGGATGCAGGGGATCGAACACAGGTCAGCCGCATGCAAGGCAAACGCCCTACCAGCTGGACTATCACTCCAGCCCCCAGAGTTACATTTTAACCTTTACCTTTCCCCCTCTGGAAATAGTTTGTAAAGACAAAGTTGCATCTGCACTCCAATTTCATGCTGCTGTAATTCTCCTGACAGCCAAGAGAGAAACAGCAGGCTGCTGCCTTACCAGCATATGTGTTCCTTTCAGTTCTCAAATTCAGTTATGTACAAGTTTTGTAACATATCGATATCTTACTATTTAACATATATAATATTCTAACCACTAAATTTCTCTGCATTTACAGATCAAATCAGTCAAGTAAGCATTTAAAAACTGCAATGTCAGAAATAAAAACTCTAAGGGTTTCTTCAGGTGGGTCAGAGAGATGGCTCAGCAGACTAGAGCACGTGCTTTGCATGCAGGAGGCCCCGGTTCAATCTCCAGCACTGGAGTGATCTTACAGCAACAAGCTGGGTTGTCCTAAGCAGTACCAGGTAGAGCCCAAACAACAAAAAAGGGAAGCAGGACACTTATTTCCAGTCAGAGACTTATTCTACTAAACCTGTTATTAGCACATACTTCTATAATTCATTTTTTTCTCAAACCATTGTAGAACAATGCCAAATGGTTTTAATAATTATCTTCATATAAACTCTATAAATTACAGATGTGGGCCAGAGAGATAGTATAGTGAGTAGGGATTTGCTTTGCACGCGGTCAACCCAGGTTCGATCCTGGCATCCATTTGGTCCCCCGAGCACCACCAGGAGTAACCCCTGAGCATGGCTGGGTGTGACCCAAAAAAGCAAACTGACATAAATGTTATTGAACTTACCTTTTCAATAACACATTTTAGGGTCAAGGAGATAGCTGACTGCCTAGAGCACGTGCCTGGTTCCATTCCTTCTTGTGTTCTGTTTCGGTGCTCTCCAGCATTGCTAGGGGCCTCCACGGTTACAACCAGCAGTGCTTAGGAGGTTATGCAGTGCCTGGGGTCGAAGCAAGGACCTTTGCAGCCAGGCATGCACTTCGGCCCCTTGAGCTACCTCCCCAGTCCTGCCTGGCCTTAGATGTGAGCATAAGGCCTGAGTTCATTCTGACGCTATACTAACCCCCCCCACCGACACACTACAACCTGCAGTACCGAGAATGGCTCTGGGCTACAGGCTACCAGGGCTGGTCCCTATAAAAGTAAACTTAAAAAACAATTTTTTTTTATGCGACAATTAGAGTGGGAAGGAATGGGAGTGAAGATAGACGGTCAGCAACTACACCACCTCCACTTCGCTGATGACATCGTTCTAATAACACCAAACATTAGCCAAGCAGCACAAATGCTGGCTGACTTAGACCAAGAATGTGGAAAGATAGGTCTACAGCTGAATCTCAGCAAAACTATGTTCATGAAAAATGAGCTAGTTCCTGAGGCCCCATTCACTCTCAATGGAACAAACATCTCTGAAAGCAGCAGTTATGTGTACCTAGGTCGAGAAGTCAACATGATGAATGACCTAAAACCTGAGCTGCGCAGGAGGAAGAGAGCGGCATGGAATGCCTTCAAGAGCATCAAAGAAATATCTAAAAAGGACAAAGAACCTCTGGCTCCGGGCACATCTCTTCAACTTCACTGTTCACTCTGCGCTAACATATGCCTCAGAGACCTGGGCCCTACGAAAGCAGGATGAGAATGATATTCGGGTCTTCCAAAGAGGAATCAAAAGAGTTATGCTTGGAATATCACGCCTCACTCAAGTGAGAGAAGGAATCGGAGTTCCGACCTCCGTTGCCGTTCCAGAGTCAGGGACACTCTCATTTGCCAAGGAGTCAAAAATCAGATGGGCTGGACATGTAATGCTATTTGGAGATGGCCGCTGGACTAGACCCATTACTGACTGGATCTCACGGGGGACGTCAAAAGATCACGTGGCCACTCACCTACAAGATGGTCAGACTTCTTTGTCAAGACCCTGAACGAACGGTTGGAGGATCTTCATATTCCTGAAACAACTAGATGCCATTGGGCTACACTGGCATGTGTTAGGGTCAAATGGCAGCCGCTCGAGCAAATCGATGAATAACGGGGATGTTAAGTGAGCAAGTGAAAAAAATCGTGATTTTGTGCTACCAATCTGTATAACTGTATGTTTCTATATACAGTAAACAGAAGAGCTTACCTGTTGCAATGCATTGCTATTTTATCCAACATATGCCATTACATTTGTTTTTCCTTAGTATGAGATGTTTACCATCTAGCTTTTGATTAATTCTATAATTAAATGAATTAGAGACTATTTTCACTATATCAATTACTAATTCATCCTGAGACAAAGCAAGGCTTACCTCTGCCTGACCTATGATTAATTCTGCCCATGTTTTCCACTGTGGACATTTATCCCTCTCTTCAAACGTTGTTTCATTAGATCCCCAACAACACTGTTCATGGTTGTACCACAACGCACTAAGGCAAATGCCTTCTTTTAGGTCCGTCATCCAGTCAGCAGCGATGTCTATTAGTCCAGCCAGTGCCCCTGTAAAAATACGTTGGACATAGTCTTCGTTAGAACCCATGTTTGGGCAGTGAAGAAGTATCAAGTAAGGGGCAGGAGTGATGGCACAGCGGGTAGGGAGTGTGTTTCCTTGCACACGGCAGACCTGGCTTCGTTCCCGGCATTCCATATGGTCCCCCGAGCACTTCCAGGAGTAATTCCTGAGTGCAGAACCAGGAGTAACCCCTGAGCATTGCAGGGAGTGACCCAAAAAAGAAAAAAAAAAAAAGTACCAAGTAATCTCAGGACCTTTACTCTAATAGAAACCATTAAACAACAAAAGTTTTCATTTGTGTATTCAGTCAAGATTCACATCAGTGGAAAACAACCCAATTGCTGTAGTTAAAGATTCCCTACTCCTAGTAGCTTTTCCATGGAAGGTCTAGAACCTCCCCGACTGACTGGGAATACTGGCTGCCTCAGGCCCTCCAGGCTAGGCAGAGGCGTGGCTATGCAGGTGTGACCTTCCCCTAGACTGAAAAGCCGCAAGAGTTGCTGGCAAGGGTAGACTGTGGCGGTGATCTGTTCTAAAAAGATGGGGAGCTCCTTGGAATGCTCCTCAAAGCCTCCTCTCTATCAGTAGCTAGACCTGTAGAGCAGATTCAAAACTGTAGTTATGGAGCCTCAGAGCTGACAATGTGACATATTTGGAAACAATTCTTAAACTCAGCTTAACTAGCTGCAGTCTAGTTTTATGAATTTATTGGACTGATGCTGCAGCATCTCCCTAAAACAGGGGGTATTTTCTCTACCCTCTCTCTTTCTGGCATCCATAGAGCCTGGTATCGCCGTTTTCCTTTTGTTTCCTGTGAAAACCAAGTACCTTAAGTGTGCATGTGTTTCTCACCACTGTAAATAAACCTATATTCCTATTGAATTTTTTTTTTTTTTACTGCTTTTTGAGTCACACCCAGCAATGCTCAGGAATTAATCTTAGCGGTGCTCAGGGTACCATATGGGATGCCAGGGATCGAACCCAGGTCAGCTGCAACAAGGCAAACACCCTACCAGCTGTACTATCACTCTGGCCCCTCCTACTGGATTCTTTACTTTGTATTAACCAATTAATTATTAATTAACCAATTAATTACTTTTGCAGGGGTTTTTTTTGTTTTGGCTACACAGGGCAACACAGGAATTACTCCTGGTGGTGCTTAGGGGACCATATGGGATGCCGGGGATTGAACCCAGGTCAGCCGCATGCAAGGTAAATGCCCTTTGCTGTGCTATTGCTCCAGCCCCTACGTTTGTAGTTTGATTACTGTGTTACTTCTACTTATTTTTTTAAAGGGGAAAAAAGTTAAAAAGCTGGAATCCCTCCCCATCCACCCCCAAAAAAGAACCACCAAGTTAAGAGTGTCTAAAACCACAGGATTGTAAAGATCACACATAGGAATATTAATTTAATGCTTAAATCTTAGTTATCAAAAAATTTATTATTTCCTTTTAAAAACTGAAAATAGTCTAACTTTACAATAAAACTGTTATTCTTTTGCATCAAAACTATTTACATAATTCATATTAATAGTGACTTTTTTAAAGGGTGCTTTTTTTAGCTATCTTTTTATTTATTTATTTATTTATTTTGCTTTTTTTTTTTTTGGGTCACACCCGGCGACGCTCAGGGGTTACTCCTGGCTCTGCACTCAGGAATTACTCCTGGCGGTGCTCAGGGGACCATATGGGATGCCGGGGATCGAACCCGGGCCGGCATAGGCCAGATGCTTGCAAGGCAAACGCCCTACCCACTGGGCTATTGCTCCGGCCCCCAATTTTTATTTATTTATTTATTTGTTTGTTTGTTTGTTTGTTTGTTTATTTTTAATTTTTTTTGATTTAATTTTATTTTCCCCCCCAAATATTATTACACCATTTTAGACATACAATTGAAAGATGCTCATGTACAGTTTTGGTTCTACAGTGTTCCAACACGCATCCCTCCACCCAAACCCATCTCCCATCACCAATGTCCCCACCTCCCTCCCCCCTCCCGCACCTCAACTACTTGGCAGATTCTGTATGTCATTTCTTTCCTCTTTATATCTCCTTCCCACCAAACTTTCCTGCTCTTCGTGGAATGCAGTGCATTAAAAGACATTACTGTTTCACAAGCGGCCACGCAACCTGGGCTCAAACTGGTTTTGCTCTGTTCCTCTGGTAGTGAGGCAGTTTCCCAGCGTCCGGACAGCGAAAATGGTGGCTAGTGTGATGGGCGAGTTTCATCCGGCTGCTTCCGGGACCCCCAGAGGCGATGGGCCCACTCCCCAAAACCCATCTGCCCTCCTCGGGATCCCATCGTCAGCTGTGCTCGGCGCGAGCTGAGTTCCAGCCTCCCCAGCCGCTTGTGAAGCTCTGCATGCTGCCCCCAGCAGCTCCTGGGCGGGGCCACCGGGCTCGACAAAATGGAGAGGGGAATGGCCGAACCCTGACTCCATCTGACTAAGTCCCAGTGATTCCCACTTCTGGGAGCCGCCTACCTGGGCTCGAACTGGTTTTGTAAAAGGGTGTTTTAAAGATACCAAAATATCTGAGGCCAGGATTATAGCACAATGGGTAGGGTGTTTTCCTTGCATACACAGCCAAACTGGGTTCAATCCCGGCATCCCATATGCTGCCCTGAGCACCACCAGGAGTGATTTTTGAGTGCAGAGCTGCGAGTAACCCCTGAGCATCCACCAGGTCTGACCCAATAAACCAAATAAAGAAAGAACTAAAGATAGCAAAATATCTCGGGCCGGAGCGATAGCCCAGCAGGTGGGGCGTTTGCCTTGCACGCCGCCCGGCCCATGCAGGCCCAGGTTCAATCCCTGGCATCCCATATGGTCCCCTGAGTACCGCCAGGAGTGATTCCTGAGTGCAGAGCCAGGAGTAACCCCTGAGCATTGCTGGGTGTGACCCAAAAAGAAAAAAAAAAAAAACTCTAACAGCTACTTAGAAGAAGATTCACAAGTCTGGTTATTAAAGTCTGAGTTTTGAGTAGGATGTTTCAATAAGCAAGATAATTGAAAGATTGACAAATGACCCCATTCTCATTATTCACAATTTTCATGAGAAAACTGTGAAGCACAAGCACTGATAAATTATTGTGACAGTTTTCAGTTTCTCTTTAACAGAAATTCAAATATAACAGGAAAATTCTACTGCCCCTCCCCCCAAAAACCCCTCAGGGTTGGAGCAAAAGCAATAGTACAGTGGGTCGGATGTTTGATGTTTGCCTTTCACGCAGTAGACCCAGGTTGGATCCCATATGGTGCCCTGAGTATTGCCAGGAGAAATTCCTTACTGCAGAACCAGGATCCAGGAGTAATCTCTGAACACTAACCAACGTGACCAAAAAAAAAAAAAAAAAAAAAAAGAAAAGAAAAAACACCAATTTCCCCAAAAAACATACCTCAAGTGTATGGTCAGTACTAGGTCATTCTGCTCTCAAATATCTAATCAAAACCTGTCACAAGCTACTTGTGCATGCCAATCCCAGCTTCCTGTACTTCCCTCTAGCCTCCACACAAATATTCATTTTTCCTCATGTTCTTCTGGACATAACCTTCAATGAATGGAAGCTGAAAGTCGTAACAGCTCTTAATATTTGTTTCAGATCTTCAACTGTTGTTTCCTTAAATCTCACATCACAGGACTTTTGGACATTCTACAGCATGGTAGCTAAAAAATGTTTGGCCACTTACTAGCTACATGACCTTAGTCAAGATTTAAGTATATATAATGCTTTAATACCCTCACCTTTAAAATGACAATAATAAGAGCATTCTGTTGCAGGATTGCCACGAGGCTTATGAAATATAAAGCATTTAGAATAGTGTATGACAGGTAGAAAGTTCTCAATATTGGTTATTTATTATATTAACATTAAAAGATGATTTATCAGTCATATCGTAAAACCATGCTGCACAGATGGAAACTGAGTCCAGAAAGATCGACTGAACAAGACACTTAAATTGCCAGTAATGCCTCCTGTGACTTGTATAATATTTAAGAACTTGCTGACAAAACACTCAGTGGTACCTGAAGGAAAATTAAGAGAAATAAGGGAGAACTATTTATTGTTCCTTTAATAAAAAGAGATTGCATTAAAAAGTTTCTTTACCTGATGCCAATCCTGTTAGTGTTACTACCAGCCATCCTGACCAGGCATCATACAAGCTTTTTGTCATTTCCCATGCTGATTCTTTCTTTTTGCTGTTGATCTGAAATTAGAAACGTTTATGCTTCATTTTTCAAACTACAAATAAAAGCCACAATTCTAGAAGCTAACGATTCTTATTATTTACTTTATATATGACAGCACTTTCTAGACTAAGTTAATGAGACAAGAGAGTTTGGTTATGGGCAAAATCACGACGTCATTTGCTATACTTGTAAAAGCACTTGATCACTTGATCACTTGAATCCTGTTATTCATTGATTTGCTCAAGCGGGCGCCAGTAATATTTCCATTACATATGGAAAGCACTTGGCATATATTTCTATAGATCTACATTTTTGACAGGAACTTCAGAATTTGAGAATAAGGAACGGACAACCCCATAAAATATATCTCAAGCTATTTTTAAAATTGCATCAAATTGAGCTAGTATACATCTTTTGTTTTCAAAATTTATTACACCACTTTAGACATACAATTGCAAGATGCTCATGTAGAGTTTTGGTTCTACAGTGTTCCACACCCATCCCTCCACCCGAACCCATCTCCCATCACCAATGTCCCCACCTCCCTCCTCCCTCCCACACCACAACTACTTGGTGGGTTCTGTATGTCTTTTCTCTCCTCTCTATCTCTCCCTCCCGCCTAACATTCCTACACATCATAGAATGCAGTACATTAAAGGACATAACTGTTTCCACTAGTTTGATGGACCGCGTGGTCGCGCGACTTAGGGGCCTCATGGTCAGCATCTGGACAGTGAAGGTGGTGGCTAGTGTGGTGGGAGAGTCTCATCCAGCTGCTTCCGGGACCCCCAGAGGTGATGGGCCCACTCCCCAAACCCATCTGTCCTCCTGGGAGCCCAAGTATACATCTTTTATATTTACAAAAACAAGGCATTATGGCTTAAAATGTCTGCCTAGTCCTTCGGTCTCAACAGTTACATGGATTAAAATATTCTCTAAAACGTAAGACCTGAAGACTTCCACCCTATTCCCTTCTCTTAAATCTTCTCTTAATGAGAGACCCATGATTAAATCTCAAAAGAGATCAATTAGCTACAAAATTTTCTTGAATACACCAGTGCCCCATCTGAGACCTCGGGGCAACTCGGGAGAGAACAGACAAGTCCCCACCCTGCGACGCCCTGGAAGCTGCTCTCATACAGCTGCCACGCCTACAGCCACACTACACTACCTCACAACTGTGCTCCTCAGGGACACTGAACTGCCTGCTCGAATATGGGTGGGCAATCTCCCAACCTTGGAAGCCCCAGAAGCCACACCCACATTCCGCCACCACTGCCATGGAAGCTCTCTCTCTGCCCAGTGAAATAGTCTAGATTTTCCGGAATGGTATCTCCAAACTCTACAATGCTAACAGCCTAACAGGAGCGCACCGGACTGGATGGGGATAGACTAATAGTAATAGAATAATAATAGAATAGAGGCCAACTAAGCTCGAGTAACAAAAACATTAACACAGAAGGCTCGACTAGCAACAACAGCTTATGTTCCCAAGGTGAGAGATAGCAATTTTCACAAAATTTCTTTTCTTTCATTGTTTTATACTTACAGGGAATTCCAAACAAGGAACTAAATTCCATTGCCACCTCCCCCAAAAACAATCCTCTCTGAATTAGAAAAAAAATGTTAAAGTAAGAGCAACGGGTGGATGTCGGGGAACGCCACCGGGGTCCCCGACAGTGTCCGGACAGAGGTTGTCTTCTACCTCCGAGGACGCCGGGAGAAAGATGAAAACTCACGAGTCCGGTGCAGTTCCAAAAATGGCTTTTAATAGTACAAAAGCTCTTCCACAGCACTCCAATATAATGAGCAAACTTTAGCTCTGGTCCGAACTTAGACCATACAAAAGAGCCTAAGTCTCCCACCAAAGAGAGAGGATCTCACCCGAGCTGAGTCCTACCCAGAAGAAGGAGCAAAAGGCCAAAAAGAGCAAAAGGCCAAAGCCAAAAGCCAAAAGCTGAAGGCTGAGGAACCAAAAGGCAAAAGGTAAAAGGTGAAGGGGCCTCAAGTCAGCTCCTTATATACACCAAAGTAACCCAATCGGGAGGTTGTCATGCCAACAAAGAACCCTAAACAGAGTGTAGTGCCACACCCTATTGTAGGTATAAACAAAGGTTACACCAAGGACTAATCCCGAGATTATCTCTTATGTAAAACACTGGAGAGAGAGGGGGCTGATATAAAGTAATACATCTTAACTTCATGAGCTTCATGTAATCTAGATGGTACCCACAAGGTCCTTATTATTATCTGCACCAGGGTGATTCTGAGTATCTTGTTCTCATGTACTGAAAGGGTCATACTCGCCTGCTTAGAGCAAACTAGTATGATCCTTCCTATAGTCTACCTTTAGTCTCAGCGTAGCCAGGGTGGTAGTCTCCTGGTAAATTCTAACTGTCCCACGTTGGGTGCAGTGGATATAAAGAGGAGCTGTGCCCAATCTAGAAAACATAGAAGTCTTAGTAGATGTATAAGTCAGAAGTTGTTCAATCAAGGTGACTTCTGTAACTGCCACACCCTCTAGAAGTGTTTACATAGAAGAGAGGTCTCATTAGAATGAACATTGGCTTAAATAAGATTAAGCTGGGAGTGAGCAAAACAACAAAACTCCCAGATTAGCTAAACATGTCCTCCAACAGGTGGACACAGCACAGGGTCTGCGGCTTATGCTTACATGGACCCAGGACCCAGTTCAGTCCCTGGCCAGGCCTCCTGCACTAGCAGGACAGCCTTGGGACGCCCTGAGCACCAGCATGCAGGTCCCAAGTGACAGGGAATTTGCTTTGACGGTGCATCACTGGGCCAGTCAGCTGAGTATCCGCCAGAGTGGCCCCAGACCAATGAAGACGGATAGAGGCATGAGTATACCTCGTATACTCCGCCAATGCAAGCGGAATAGTTGTAAGATCAGATAATAATAACACTATCCTATAAATGGAGAGCACAACAGTCACATGGAAAAAAGGGCCACCAACGCTTCCTGATCTGTCAATATGCAGTTACAGTCCAGGGGCCCTTTATACCACGTGTATAAGGCAGAAGTGTCCCCTCCTGAACATGTCAGAGGTAGGGTTAGTATGAGGCAACCTCAGAATTCCAAATTACTAAAACCCAAGGTTGGGCAAGCCTTGCCTCTTAGCAAAAGACATTTCTTAATCTATTTATAATTAATCCAAATCTCTTCTCTGTTCTGCTATGACTGATGCTTTTAAAAGCCATGTTCATTCAATGAAAAGCTTCACTGCTCAACAGTATCACAAGACTTCAGGGGAAATTCAGTGATGTGATCTATTTTAAGTATCTGCTCTATTTTGAGCCACAAAGGCCCTATTAGAAAGATTTGGTAAATTCCACAGTAAATGAGGCAACTTTATTTTCTATACCAGAAGCAACTAATCACAAATATTAACCTTTCTTTCAAAAGCAGTAATAAATACCAAGTTGCTTTTTACTCAATAAGAATGACTGAATTATTTTTATAAAATTTAACACTGCAAAAACCTAGAAATTAGGGACCAGAGAAAGCGGTACAGTGGGCAAGGCACTTGGCTTGCATGGGGCTGACTAGGCTTTAGCCACAGAACCCTACATGGTACCCTGAGCCTGCCAGGAGTAATCCCTGAGCACAGAGTCAGGAGTAAGCCCTAAGCAATGCTGGGTGTGGCCTAAAAACTAAAACATACAAGCAAACAAACAACCTGGAAATAAAATCTTTCTCAGAATGGCAATAGTTCCATAGCCAAGAAAAAGGGTGATTGTACTGGAGGCAGAGGCCACCCCCAAAAAAATAAGGAAAATGAATAAATTAATGCAAGATTATATAGAAAAAAAAGCAAGGTAAAAGCAATTTTTTTATCACATGCTATCACTTACTTAGTGAAGTATAAATATTTCTAAATCCATCATGTTTGCACTTAAGAAAAGGAAGAATCAAGGCCGGAGAGACACTGCAGTGGGGTGGGTGCTTCACGTTTGATCCCCATCTCCTATGGCCCCCAAGAACCACCAGCAATGACCCCTGAGATCAGAGGCAGGAGTAACCGTTGAGTAACACCAGAGAATCACCAGGAGTGGCGCCAGAACACAACGAAACAAAAAAAGGAAAAACAAAGAACAAAATCTAAGAAACATGAAGCATTACAACTTACATGAGCAGGAAATGCGGTAGGTTGCAAAGGAAAATTTAATAATTAAGCGATTATGTGCACAACCCCCATGGAATATTCAGCAGTAGAGTACACACCTTGTATCTGAGTTTGGGGGAGGGGACTGGGGAAAGGAGGAGGAGCAGGAAAAAGGGAGGAGTAGGAGGAGACATTAATACTTTCAGCAAGCATACTGCTAGATATAGTCTTAGAAATATTCTGAAACTGCTGTGTCTATTGTGAGACAAATCAAGTGATTATATCTGTGATGTTGAGATACTAGGCACGGCTCAAAGGAAATACAGGTAAGAACTAGAGGTTAAGCCTCACCTCGGCTCCCTCCACCAGGTCTGGTGGCCCCGCCCAGAACTGCTGCTGGGGCTCTGGCCGACACCAGGTGTTCAGGTGCGGGGCAGAGTCTCTGTCTGCCCACCCTGTGCTAGACTGATGGGGTGTCTTGGGGTGGGGGCAGGTTTTTTGCTCCTTGGCCTGTCCCTCACCAGGCTCCCAGAGGTCAGAAAGCCTCGTGCAACACAATCACAGTCATCCTCTGGTCCAGACTCCACAGCTGGACACAGCCCAAACCCCAAGGCAAGCGGGCACAAAGCACCCACGCAATGTCTCGAAACCTGGCATACCACAAATGTGTGGGAGTCAGGGGCCAGGTAGGACAGAGAAGGGAACAGTGTCAGTGTGCTGATAATTGTTGAAAATAATGATACCATCCAAGAAGTGATCACTGAATATAGGCAAAAAAGATACACATGATAACCTCTAAATGCATTACAATCCACAATGTGTAAGAAAGAGAAGAGAAGAGAAAGAGAGAGAGAGAGAGAGAGAGAGAGAGAGAGAGAGAGAGAGAGGAAATAGAGAAATTGCCATGGAGGTAGGCTGGGGGAAGGGGGAGGGGAGGTGGGGACATTGGTGGTTGGAAATGGGCACGGGTGGAGGGATGGGTGTTAGAACACCGTATGACAGAGACTCAAGCATGAACATCTTGTAGTTGTATATCTCATAGTGGTATAATAAAATATTTATTAAAAAAACTAGAGGTTAAGGGGTCAGAGCGACAGTACAGCAGGCAGGGCGTTTGTCTTGCATGCAGCCAACCCGGGTTCAATCCCTGGCATCCCGTATGGGTCCCTGAGCACTGCCAGAAGTAATTCCTGAGCACAGAGCCTGGAGTAAACCCTGAGCATTGCCAGTGTGACCCAAAAAGCAAAGGAAAAAAAAAACTAGAGGTTAAGTAAAAAACTATAGTATTACATTAGATTGAAAGGTTCCTGTAAGTGGGGCCGGAGGAACAGTCCAGCAGGTAGGGCGTTTGCCTTGCACACCACCATCCCAGGTTCGATCCCCAGCATCCCATATGGTGCTCCAAGCACCTCCAGGAGTAATTCCTGAGTGCAGAGCCAGGAGTAACCCCTGAGCATTGCAGGGTGTGACCCAAAAAAGCAAAAAAAAAAAGAGTTCCTGTAAACACGAGAGGCTGGAAACAAGGGTCCACCAGAAAGAAGCATTACACGTCTCGTCCCCGACTGCTCATTTTCCTTCCCAGGAATCAGAGCTCCTTTGAAAAATAGCTGGCTCCAGGCGTGATGCAGTGAAAATATAAAATGATCTAGCATCAATCTGTCGTCCCAGAATTCGGAGTCTTCTAAGAACTTGCCAAAGGATATGGAATCAATTTACATAAGTTTCCACTGGTCAAAAATGTAATAACATGGGCATCAATAAAGAAAATAATTGTGACAATCAAAATATCAAATATGTTCAGAAATCATGAGTTCAATCTATGAGTTCAAGAGATACAGACACTAAACCAAGCAAGCAAATAAAAAATGTTACCGTATACAAGGATGCTAGGAAACTACATTATTTTCAACTTTCTCCCTTATCCTGTAAACTTCAGGAAATCGAAATAACTGAGGAAATTACACATTATAGCTATATTCAAGCTAACAAGCAAAAAATAAAGTCAATTAAGTTTTAATACTGCAAAATATTAAAACACTATTTTGAAATAAAACACTGATTTATTTCAAAATAATCTGGAGGCACAAGAGTTACAATAATGCAATGAAGTTTTTTTTTTTTTTTTTTTTTTTTTTTTTTTGGGCTACACCCAGCAATGCTCAGGGGTTACTCCTGGCTCTTTGCTCAGGAATTACTCCTTGCAGTGCTTGGGGGACCATAGGTATCAAATCTGGTTTGGCTGCATACAAGGCAAACACCCTATCCGCTGTGCTATCGCTCCGGCTCCTACAACAAAAAAGTTTAAGGGAAAAAAGATACACACATTGAGATGAAAAGGTTCTTTGAAAAATGTTTTAAAAATCAGTAAGAATGCCAATATGCAGAAGTTTCTGGGGGTGGGGGCTATTTGGTTTGTGTGGTTGATATGTTTTGGTTTTGCTATGAGGACCACACTTAGCATTGTTTAGGGGCTTACTCCTGACTCAGTTCAGAAATCATTCCTGGTGGGCTCAGGGGGCCATATACAGTCATCTGCGGGCAAGAAAAGAAAGAAAAAAACACTCTGTCCAATCTCCCCAATCCACTATGAGTCTTTTAAAATATTTGGTATGATGACGTAGAAGTATATATAAAGCACTTCTGATGTAGAATGAGTAATGAGGCAATTGTCTTAAAGTGTGACTTTATGTGCCTTAACTGCAAAATAAATTTGACATTTACATGGAACTTTTCACATGAAAGACAGCAAAGACAGTTTTCCAGACTTGGAAATTTGAAAAGCAGTTCATCAAAAATGAACTAACAAGAAAATCTGCTATTTTTTTTTTTTTTATTTTTTGGCGTCACACCCGGCATTGCTTAGGGGTTTCTCCTGGCTCTGTACTCAGGATTTACTCTTGGAGGTGGTGCTCAGGGAGACCATATGGGACGCTGGGAATCAAACCCAGGTCAGTTGCGTGCAAGGCAAATGCCCCACCAACTGTGCTATCGCTCCAGCTCCGAAAGTCTGTTATTTCAAGTAAAACAGGTATTTGTTTCCAATGATAAAGCCTGTACTTTGACATAAGAATTCGGATTAGAATTCTAGAAAATTCTTTCATCATTCTAAGGATTCCAGATGCCCCAGAACTTAAAGACTTTTCAATCTGTTAACAAGCGACTGATACTAAAGATATTATAAAATTCTTTATATATGTATATATACAGATCACATAATCAGGTGCCAACATTTAAAAGAGCTGTATAAGTCAGTGAATCAATATTTTCCCAATGAACGCTGAATAAAGTGACAAAATCACTTACTCAAAGTTCACACTGAAACAGTAGCTCTCAAATTAACACACGACAAAAGGATTCACTGATGTATTTCCAGGTTATTCATTACAATTAATCTTTGAGGAAATATTATTAGTGCCAGGGATATAGGTCAAAGAGCTTAAGTATATGCTTTGCATGCAGGAACTCCACGCTAATCCCTTGCCCCACAGGTTAACAACACCCCAGTCCACAAGCACCACGCAGAAACGGCATAAAAACAAGCAAACAAATCCGTGCAGTGTTAAGAATATCCACAATGATCTAAAAAGGTTAATATGCTCCTAACTTTTCCAGCTACATGAGGTTAGATTTTTTTCACATTTTAAGTAAAACAGTGTATCTAACAGACTGAATGCAGAAGCCAATATGAGAATATCAAACTACAGTAATAAGATTTATAAGATGCCACACAATATCACTTCCTCACCAATTTAACTTGGAAAACATTACTGTTTTATGTAATATTATTTATGCGAACATAATGCTTGCTACCTCTCTTTATCTGGGGGCAGGGGCACTCGGCAGCAGTGCTGGGGTATCCAGGGCCCGAGCTCTAACACAGTGGGTAAGGCATTTGCCTTGTGCGCTGCTGGCTTGGACTTGACCGCCGCACCCCATATGGCCCCTCGAACACTGCGAGGAATGACGCAGCGTAGCACCAGGAGAAAGCCCTGAGCACTGTCAGCTGTGGCCCAAAGAAACAAAACTCCCTCTCCTCTCTCCCTCTAAATCTAAAGCTCCTTATTAAATGCTCGGTAATTGTTTAAAGTATAAGGGGAATCAGAGACAACAACTTCGCGAAATTGCTGGATTAGAACAACGATTTGTACCTTATTACGTTGTTTTACAACTATGGATAACTCTGTAAATCCTGATGCTTTGTTTATTTTTGCTGTTTCTGGCGATGCTCAGGGGTTTCTCCTGGCTCTGCACTCAGTTATTACTCCTGGCAGTGCTCAGGGGACCATACGGGACGCTGGGGATCAAACCTGGGTCAGCTGCATGCAAGGCAAATGCCGTAGTGCAAACTCCAGACCCAAATCACGATGCTTTAATAAAATAATTAAGATTTTAAAAATAACTGGATCATAACAGTAAGTCATAGTTGCCAATAAAAAGAGCCAAAAAGATGTGTTTTTTTAGTAAAAATCCCTCTTTGTTGGTGACCTATAACAAGCTATAAACCCTATAAAGGACATAATTTGAAAAAAAATCTCAGAACTCACATCTGAGAGGGAAAACAGCGAACTCCATGAAATTGTCTCCTTTACACCTTTCTGACTAATAAGAATCACGTGGGCTGGAGCCATAATACAGAGGGCAGGGCGTTTGCCTTGTACATGGCTGACCCAGGTTTGATCCCTGGATCCCGTGACGGTCTCCCTGAGCACAGCCAAGAGTAATGCCTGACTGCAGAGCCAGGAGCAACTCCTGAGCATCACCAGGTGGGACCCAAAAAAGCAAAAAAAAAAAAAAAAAAATTAATTTTTCCTCTTATAACTACCGCATTACTCAATGCCCATAATTATGTCTTCATATTTTAAATTTTATTTGATCTTCCTACCAACTTTTTCTACGCTGTCATTCTCTTTCCTTTTTAATTATAATTTCTTTTTATATTAAAAATCAAATCCTTGTAAGATTGCGGCAGGAAATAAAAATATACATACATGGAGAGGGAAAAACAAAACGCAGAAATTTCCTTAAATGCACTTTAATACACATACTTTGGCCAACTGTGATCACTACTAGACATAGAACTGCTGGGAGGTGGGGTGTGAGCTTCAGCGGCCACACCCAATGGTGCTCAGGACTCACTCCCGCTCTTTGCTCAGGGATCACTCCTGGCGGTGTGGCGCTTGGCAACAAACAAACAAGGGCTGGCCATGCTGAAGGCAAGTGCCTTCATTCCTGTACTCTTTCTCCTTCAGCTCTCTGAAATACGTGTTATTAATCAATATATACACTAGGCTTTCAAAATACTTACCCGTCTGTGCCTTTCTCTGTCCTTACATTTCTCTCTCACCCAGTCAATAGTATGGAAATCATCATAGGTACCAACACCCGGAATTGGTTCATCCAAAAGATCCAGTAAGTGTGTAGAACTATTAATGCTGCCTCCATTTGTCATTGTATAATGAGTGGGTCCTACAAAAGCAAAAGGGAACAAATGAGTGTGTTTTACAAGAGTGTGTATACCTATGTAACCTTCTCAGAAGCTCATTACTAATTCATAAATCAATACTATCACTTAAAATAATTACAATAGAGAATAGCATTAAGAAAAATGTACCTGAAACTCAGAAATAGGGGCGTAAAGATTAGAGCATTTCCTTCCAAGGTAGCAAAGTGTGCCTAGGAATCCTATTTGAGGCAGCAGGAAGCCAACTTTGATTCACTATTGACTACTGACAAGGCAGAGACAGCAAACTTAGATAGTGGCTTAACTTAGATAGTTGGACAAAGATTGTTTCTCAATCTTTGTCCAACTCTGGCCTCCTTTCAACCTGGTTTATTGCCTGAGATCCTGAGTCCTGCCACTTAGCCACCAAAGTTTGTGTCCCCCATTCTAATCTGTGGCCCCCTTAGAATATCCTGGGGGCCCATGGTGGTCATATAGCCCACAGTTGAGAACTGCTATTGTAGAAAACCAACAGATTAAAAATTATAATGTTCATATAGTAGAAAAACATGGGGCTGGAGCAATAGTACAGCGGGTAGGGTGTTTGCCTTGCACACGTCTGACCCAGGTTCTCTATCCCTGGCACCCCATAGGGTCCCCAAGCTCCACCAGGAATAATTCCTGAGCAAAGAGCCAGGAGTAACCCCTGAGCATTGCTGGTGTGACCCCAAAAGAAAAAGAAAACTGTATTTTAGAAATGTATGTGCTTGTTTTTGCCATGCCAGAAAGTTCTTTTACTGACTATATGTTTGAGCCGCACATATCATCTTCTACATCAGCATTCATATCCAGTTGGATCGCTCATTAGAATTCTGACACATGTTCACTGTGTCTTTCATGGAGTAACAGGCCTGAAGGTATCAAGAAAGAAACTGAAAGGAACTCAAGACACAAAATGAATAGCACTTAGAATTTGCAAGCAAGTAAATCTAACATATAAATAGAAGCGGAAATCAAAACTTGCTAATGTACTAAACTTACAAAATTATGATCCAAGAAGTACTACCAAAAGCTTGTTATTTAGCATAAACTGAAGTAATCTTCAGCAAAAGTTTACAAAATTTAGACAGTTATTCTCCAACCCATCAAGTCCACCTCTAGAAAATGTTCTTAAAATTTATAACCATAAGCTTAGCACAGTGTGGGTAGAACTTCTTGCTAGGTGCCACAGAAAGAAAGCAACAATAAATTAATAACAAAGTACTTAGTATCTGAAAGAGGGGTCGGCAAGAGTCAAAGTAAATACTTCAGTCTGGAAGTCATTCGCTTGTAGCTATTCAACTCTGCCATAGCAGCAGCAAAGACATCTGAAGACATACAAAGGAATGGGCAACTGGCCCTATTCCAACAATCCTTTACCAAGCCAGGGAAGGGCGGAATTGGAACCAACTCTTGATCGAATGTCTCTGAATCACAAGCCAAAGCCAAGCAAAGACATTAATCATGAAATTGCTATAGAAGTGTACTTCTTCCCACCACATAGGAAATAGAGACGATAAGAAAAATGTTGTCCCTGACTTCAAAGAGCAAATGGTGAGGGTGCCAAGGGGTCAGAGCAATGGTAACACAAGTAGGGTTTGCCTCGGCGTGTCAACCCAGATTCAATCCCTGGCACCCCATATGGCCCAACCCTGTGGGGAGATCCCTGGCAGGGCAAATGCAGCCCCAAACTCAAAGAGTAGAGAAAGAGACAGGAGTAAGTGGCCAAAGGCACTCTGAGGAGAGTGGTGCGGGACGCGGCATGCATGTCGCCTACTGCCAACAGGTGGCAAATGGGAGTGCTTCAAGCACGATGTTTGGGATTTTTCCTTAAGTCGACCTTCTAACAGCTAACTGGAAGACCACAAATCTGTTAAAGAAACAACTGGAGAATAAAAGTAATAGGAGCATTTATCATTTTGGGGACTGCCACTGCGTCTTAGGGTGGACAGTAGAAGAGTTTGTGTCCCCCAACAGACTGGTGGGCTTCCGTTCCCTCAGGCATATTTACTTCTGCCTGGCACCGTAACTGTATTTGAAAAAAAAATACACAATATAGGAAGAAATGTTAATAGGTATTCTTGGTTAAGGGGAGCCCAAATAAAGAAAGGGCTACAGTTTCCCTCTAATTTAAATTAATTCTAGGGGCGGAGGCGATAGTCGGCCCCAGTGGATAGGTGTTTGCCTTGCTTGCGGCCGGCCCATGCCAGCCCGGGTTGGATCCCTGGCATCCCATATGGTCCCCCGAGCACCACCAGGAGTAATTCCTGAGTGCAGAGCCAGGAGAAACCCCTGAGCATTGCCGGGTGTGACCCAAAAAAGCAAAAAAAAAAAAAAAAAAAAAAAAATTCTAAAAGATTAGCGGTTCTGTAAATTCTTATTTTCAGACTGACAGATTTTAAAACCAAGATCAATTCTGTTATGAAACTAAAAAAAGTTCTGGCTAAAATAGAGCTCATGAAAATATTTATTTGACTATGATAAATATAATTAAATGGAAGCTTCATTAAAAGAAAGTGTTTTGGTTTTCATTTTTGAGGCCACACTCAGTGGCGCTCGGTGCTACTCCTGGCTTTGTGCTCCTGATGAGGCTTAAGGGATATTACGGGCACCCGAAATTGAACCTAGGTTAGCCATGTGCAAGGCAAGCGCCCTACCCACTTTGCTATCCTTCCCACTCAAAGAAATACATTTGTTTTCTGAGTTTTTTTTTCTTTTTTGGGTCACACCCAGCAATGTTCAGGGGTAACTCCTGGCACTGTGTGGGGGGACCATATGGGATGCCGGGGATCGAATCTGGGTTGGCCGCATGCGAGGCAAACACCATATCCGCTGTGCTATCACTCCAGCCCTGTTTTCTTTTTTAAAGAAGGAAAATAGTTTTTTTTTTTGTTTTGTTTTGTTTTGTTTGCTTTTTTGGGTCACACCTGGCAATGCTCAGGGGTTTCTCCTGGCTCTGCATTCAGGAATTACTCCTGGCGGTGCTTGGGGGACCATATGGGGTGCCGGGGATCGAACCCGGGCTGGCACTGGCTGGCCGCGTGCAAGGCAAACGCCCTACCTGCTGGGCTATCACGCTGGCCCCAGAAAAGTTTTTATGAAAGAAATTTACTTAGAGAAGTGTGAGAAGAGAGAGATTCGAATACATGTTTAACTGAAAAAATAGAGTGGAAAAACCCCAAGACAGACTTTAATTTGGGGTCAGAGCGATAGTCCAGTGGGTAGGGGCGTTTGCCTTGCATCGCATGCGGACAGCCCGGGTCGATCCCCGGCATCCCATATGGTCCCCCATGCACCGCCAGAAGTAATTCCTGAGTGCAGAGCCAGGAGTAACCCCTGAGTGTCGCCGGTGTGAACCCCAAAAAAAAAAAGCAAAAAAAAAGCCACTTTGATTTGAAAGTAAGTTTTTTCATGCTGTTTTTTATTAATTATATGCATTCTTTCATTCATAGTCAACTTAAAAATATTTTTAATTTGAAATTAACAATTTTAATGTCTATTACTATAAAAGAAATGCTAAATAAATTTAAAAAAATTGGCTGCCTAGGAAAGGGGGTTTCTAAGTTTTACTCTATATGTGTATGACATCAACCAATCTTGTTTTATAGTTTGTTCTACCAAACATGAAAAGCTGAGTTTATGACACAAATAAAAATGTGTAATACAATTTGCATTAGAAACAAAATTATCTAACTACAACTCTCAATTTTATCTTATGCAAGTATGAAGGAAATGAGGGTCAGAGTGTTAGTACAGCGAGTAAAGCATTTGCCTTGCAAGCAGCCGACCTGGGTTTGATCCCCGGCATCCCATGTGGTCCCGTGAGCACTGCTAGGAGTAATTCCTGAGCGCAGAGCCAGGAGCAACCCCTGAGCCTTGGAGGGTGTGATTCAAAAAGCAAACAAACAAATAAATAAATAAATAATGCTGAAACATGTCTTTTTCTTTTTTGGGTCATACCCGGCAATGCTCAAGGGTTACTCCTGGCTCTGCACTCAGGAATTACTCCTGGTGGTGCTCGGGGACCATATGGGATGCAGTCTTAGACCAGCATGGGCCAGCCGCATGCAAGGCAAACGCCCTATCCACTGGGCGTCGCTCTGGCCCCTTATGTCTTATCAGCAATATCAGAAATAACAAAGTTCTCACAGATAAAATGTATCTATTTCATTAAGCTATGTCAAGGGTTGGTCAATTAGGAAATTAAACAGTTTTCCTAAAGTAGTAATCTAAAAATAAGTACTAAGAGACAAAGAACTTTACTGGATGAATCCAAGGTGTTAAGTTCCATTTCCCTGATGAATTGGATTTTACAAGGCATCACATAATTTACCCAATTTTTCAAAAGATACTCAATTCTCGTTTATCACTCATTGACCAGTAGCAGTAGTGTACCAAAATACCTTCTTGAAATTTTACTCACAATCCTGACCCAAAATGACCCTATTTTCTTGACTGATCCAAACATGTTGCTGTTACCAATTCTGAGCCAACTACTGGCACAGGAAAAGAAATGCACAGCAGAACACAGAGAGAGAGATTCAGTATTGTGCCTTCTGAGTTTCCAAGTTAGGCTTTTAAAATACAAGGAAAAGGCAAAAATATTAAACACCAACACTTGAGTTGTAAATTGTAGGGTTTCAAAGGCTCACAGTTTTGGCAACAAGTCAGGAAATGAAATAAGAACAGATGCCAAACCAATTCTCCGAAGCCACTTAAAGGTTTACTGAGAAAGGAAGGAGAGGGGACCGGGTAAACACGTTGTAAAGTTAAACTGGAGACTGGAGAGTATAATACTAAATATACTTTCCAACATCTAATTTTTCATTAAATGCATCATTTTCAATGTACTTAATTCAGATTACTATGATTAGCTATGCATATAATTTAAACAAATCTTTAGGTTAGTTTGCATCACAGCACATGCACTGAACATGTGTGCCTTCTTAGCCACCCTTTGTCCAAATGATTTTTACACATTTAGCTTTTTCCTTGTTTGTTTCCCAACCTCACACCCAGATGTCAATGTTAATAGCACGTATAGCTCCAAATTTCAAATGACCACATTACCTCATGTATCCTCTTACCGCCATCACTGTTCGTGTGTAATGACCCTAATTGTTTCTGCCCACCAGGCAACTCTCCTGCCTTTATGTAACAGTACCCAACTATTTTTAGGAAACCTCTTTCCCTCCTTGCCTGCAGCCCCGGTGAGGATTTCATGATATCCTCCCTCCACTGCTTAGAAACCACTTGATTCATGAGACTAATCACATTCTATTTTCTGGAAATGTGAATCTTGACCAGAATTATTGTAGGAGGTTGGAGGAGCCTATTAATTTTAATAAGTGAACGTATTACCTAGATCTTGGAGTCTAAGTATGATTTGAAAGTTCAAAAATATAAGGGGAAAAAGCTACTCTCATTCCAGTGACTACCTTACGTAACGGCTGAAAAGCAGCAACAAGAAAGACTGCGAAAGATCACTTTCCCTCTAGGGTGGCTGGAAGGAATTCCTTGACCTTAATGCACTATGAGGCCAGAAAGTACTAGAGTCAAATTCCAGCTTTGCCACTTATTAGCTATATGATCCAGCATGAGTTATTTAATAACCTTTTAGAGGTACATGGGTCTCGATTGCTTTTTTTTAATTCTCTTCTATGGTATGGTGTGTGCATCAGAAATGAGTAAAGCAGAATACTACTGTGTATGAACCAATCAGCAGGGAATCCATGAACACAAAGTGCATTATATTGCTCTGCAAAGAGAGCCAAAAGAGATCTGAAAATCTGAGGAATTACTTCCTTAACTTATTGTAAGCTTGGGGCCGGAGCGATAGCCCAGCGGGTAGGGCGTTTGCCTTTTGCGGCCGGCTCATGCCGGCCAGGGGTTCGATCCCGGCATCCCATATGGTCCCCGAGCACCGCCAGGAGTAATTCCTGAGTGCAGAGCCAGGAGTAACCCCTGAGCATTGCCGGGTGTGACCCAAAAAGCAAAAAAAAAAATAAATAAATAAATAAATAAATAAATAAATAAACTTATTGTAAGCAAATAAATAACAAATAGATATTGTAGGCATATAGATATTTAAAGATAATTTCTTAGTACAAAAAACAAATAAACAGCAAATGTAGATAAAAGTTGTAATAAATGTAATAAGATAAAAACAATAAAAGGTATCCAAAGATTAATCAATAAGTTTATTTTAGTATTTCTGAATAAGAAAGATCTAAATACATAAATAAATCATCAAAACAGATTTCAAGATTCAGTATTATTTAATGTTAGTAAAACACTGTAGGGGCTTAAGAGATAGTACACTTGCCCTGCATGTAGCTGACCCAGGGTTGATCCCCAGCATCCCATATGTCCCAAGCACCACAGGAGTAACTTCTGAGCGCAGAGCTAAAGTGAGGAGTAACCCCTGAGCATCACCAGGTGTGGCCCCAAACCAAATAAATAACAACAGCAACAAAATTCCAATAATGCACTTCACCTAGTATAGAGGAAAAAATTCTAAATCATATGGTTAACAACCAGACCTTTTTTTCATAAAATGGATTATTTCATAATTCAATGTCTCCAACAATGTATCTGAATACAACTATCACCAACACTAAAAAACCTCAGCAACAGGAAAAATTATCCAATTATTTAGCTGTAACTGTCTCACCGTGCTTTATTAACAACATTAACTAGTGGGCAAAAGAGAGACTACAGGAGGTAAAGCGTCTGCCACGCATATGGCGACCCAGGTTCTAATCCTTAGCTGAGCACCGCCAGGAGCCACTCCTGAGCATAGAGCCAGGAATACCCCTGGGTACCACTGGGATTAGCTTAAAAACATAATCAAAATAAAATGCTATTTATTTCGTGGTTACCCGCCTATTTAAGGCAAGAGTTGATCTGAACAAGGTAAGAAGGGTTAGGTGGTACCTTCTCCCCCAAACCCTTTACCCCAATTCATATAACCGAGCTCCATCACCATCAAGCCCCTCTGCATTGGCCCCTAACCACTTGCCTCTACACGCAGAGACGCTGCGGAAGTAGCCATGGGCACTCCCTTGCTGCCAGCAGTCATATTCCCTGCGCTTTAGCGGAGGTCATGCCAACACAGTCCGTTCCCATCCTTAGGATGCTCCTGAGTCCACTTGCTGGCAGCCAACCTGCAGCCCATGCCCCCCAGCCCCCACACACCCCAAGTGCACACACAGAAACTGGTGTTTACAAGATGAAATGGTTCACATTGGTTTACACGATGAAATAGTTTACAAAATCCCAGACCTCTTCAAAGTCCGTCATACCACAACTACCAGCCAAGTACAAATATCCCTCCCCACAGTGCTCCAGACTCCCTGCCGGCGCTGATCCATCTCTGATCGATCTCTCCCCTTCAGGAAACTAAAGCTCTACCGTCTGAGTCCATGAATTTACTTCTGTGGTTTTCAACTGTTTTGACTGTTAGCCCATAACAAGAAAAATTTCTCACTAACAGAGTATTCAGATACATTCCTACATAAAATCAAACTTCAGTGGCATATACTATTTGGCAAAACTCTGATAGCCTTCTACTAAGTACAGGTCACAATTCAATTTAATTCATGACCAACATATTGAAAACTACAGTTTGATAAATAACATAGTAGAGAAATACAGATATTAATGAGATTATCTTTTCCCCATAAGCCTTTATATTTCCACTACAGGTCTTTAACTATACTTATTAAACTGAGCTTCTATAAATCGGATCTGTTGCACCTTAAACTATAGCTTGTACTGGTAAATTTTACAGCTGCAAATCATTAATTGCCTGAATCTTTCCTCTAAAGAGAATATCCAAATAACAATGCTTTGGTTTTGTTTTCTTCAAGGCTGAGGATAGACCCCAAAGTCTTTCACACATGAGGCATGAACTCTACTAATAAGCCACATCCCAAGCTTCAAATAACAATTTTATATGAAATACCAAGCATGGACTTATCTAGTAAGACATACTTATTGCCTCTGTGGCCACACTCAAAAGATGTGAGAATAATGACCAGTGCTTACACTTTATGCTTAAAAAGTAGATCACTTTCCCAGCATAAGTGCATAAACAAGTACACTTTAAATATGGGAAGGCTGGCGAAGGTTAGAAAATTCAGAAATTCTTAAATTGTATTTCCTGGACTACCAGCTGCCTCTCTATATTAAGAACAGGAAATCAAGCACCCAGTGTATTTCTTCCCGCCCTCTGTGACCCTACTGATAAGAAATGATCATCCCTTTAGGGGAGGGGAAATAAGTGTTGTAAACTGATATGAGAAGTTCAGAATCTTAGTAGACTTCCAAGTGAATGATTAAAAATAATGGGCAAGAATAGTCCCTGAAAGTACTTAACAGATGGACAATTAAATGTCTGCCAGTAAATAAATGATAAATCGAGTACATGTTCTTTAGGCGTGATCTGCTGTCTTCGTTCCTACTGAAAAGCCAGCTATGTAAACGGCAAATCCTGGAGCCAGTGAGACCGAACAGGGAGTAAGCTCGTGCGCTAGGAGTGGGTAGTGACCAGGTTCTCTAACCAGTGCTGCCAGGAGTGATTCCTGATTCCTCGCTGAATGCTGAGAACTGCCAGCAAATGTGGTTTCTGATTCCTCACCGCATGTCTGAGTACTGCCAGCAGCATAAGATTCCTGAGCAGGGGCCGGGGCCATAGTCCAGCGGGTAGGACGTTTGCCTTGCACGCGGGATTCCTGAGTAGCAGGTAGGGAAGTACCCCCCAAAGGGAAGTGGGTTTTGCCGGGTGTGGACCAAACCCCAAAAAATTAAAGTGAAAATAATTTTTTTCTAATTGAACTGCAAATGTTTGAATGCTAAAACCAAATTCCAAACAGGTTTATGAAAGATACCACAGACTGGGCCGGAGCGATAGCCCAGCGGGTAGGGCGTTTGCCTTGCACGCAGCTGGTCTGTGCCAGCCCGGATTCGATCCCCAGCATCCCATGTGGTCCCCCGAGCACCACCAGGAGTAATTCCTGAGTGCAGAGCCAGGAGTAACCCCTGAGCATTGTCAAGTATGACCCAAAAAAGCAAAAAAGAAAAAAAGAAAGATACCACAGACAGTCAGCAGCAAGGTGGGGAGCATATTACCCAATGCACTGCTTTCTTCTCTGTTCAACTGTCACAACAAAATAAAAAGGCCACATAATTATGCAGAAATGATAAATGAATTATAGAATAACTGTCACTGGAAGCAAGTTCCATGTTTATTATCCTAACATAGATGATTTGTGTATTAACAGAATAAAAAGGTGTATAAAATTTGTTTTGATTGAAAACAAAATAGGAATGAACTGACACTCCCCTCCCCACTTTTCTTTTGAACTGCAGAGCCAACAGTCAGAAAGTGCGTGCAGTGGGTAGGGCATTGGCCTAGCATGCAGCAACCAGACTTGATCCCCAGCACCTCACAGGGTCTCCTGAGCACAGGATCCCCTAAGCACACAGCTAGGAGTAAGCCCTGAACACTGCTGTATATGGCCCAATCCCCCAGCAAAATGTTTTCAAGAATAAAAAGATTTGAACTGGAGAGATTGTACAGCATAGTAAGATCTTACTGTGCACCCCGCCTACCCAGGCTTAATCACCGGTACCACATTCGGTGACCCCACCAGGAGAATCTCTGAGCATAGAGCCAGGAGAAAGGCCCAAGCACAGCCAGGAATGGCCCCAAAACCAATATTACTATACTTAAAGTAAAAGATTGTAAGGCAACAAAAAGGGGAAAACAACCTCAATACTAGGAAAATGTCAAGATTATAAATCCATGTGGCGAAAGATTTGCTCACATTTTTAAAATCTTGATACACAGAAATACACAAAGTATTTCTGATGGGAGAAAAGTAATAAAAAGGTATAGAATTAATTCCAGTAAAGTGTCAGTTATTTTTAGAAGCTAGAAATAAGAGATTCATTGAAGATTTTAAATTCAAATACTGTAGGCAAAATAAATTTAAAGACTGGCTTTGTTCTATACTATTGTTTTAGAACACAAAGAGTTTCTGATATCAAATAAAGAATCTTTGTTTTTAAATTTAAAGACACTTAGATGAATTAATCTTTAAGAAAATTTTCTTCTACTTGGTTAAAAATCACAAGTAATAAGGAATACAATAAGGATCCGATCCTAAAGTTATTTATACAGAGACTATAGAATGTTCCCAGGGCAAGGGATTGCCATCTAATAATAGGATTTGTAAATATTCCAAAATATTCCAAACTATGATACATTTTTGTTATTGTTGTTGTTGTTTGGGTCACACCCGGCAATGCTCAGGGGTTACTCGTGGCTCTACGCTCAGGATTCACTCCTGGCGGCGGCACTCGGACCATATGGGATGCCGGGGAATAGAACCCAGGTCGGCCGCTTGCAAGGCAAACACCTTACCTGCTGTGCTATCGCTCCGGCCCCTAATTACTGATACTTTTAAAAAGCAATTTAAAAATCAGAAATTTAATTAAACCAAAATTGTTAAAAGCTTTCAATGTATCTTTGAGATATCAAATATCAAGAAATATTAGAAAGGCAGAAACTTAAGACGCTTCAAAAGATGAAGACCTCCAACTATTTTGTGGCTTAGACCACTATTAATTAGTCTGACAGTCACACTCCTCTAAAATCTGGTACTCTTCTACCTTCTACTATATCAACCTTTCCTGGCGCACTGACAACAAAACTAAAGATCTCAGGACAAAGAGATAGTGGAAAAGATGCTTACCAGACCTGGGTTCAATTCCTGGCATCCCATATGGTTCCCCGAGACCAACCAGGGGGTGATCCCGGAGCACAGAGCTAGGAGTAAGCCCTGAGAACCACCAGGTGTGTCCCCCAAATATGAAACACAAAAACTAAGGGAGAAAGCCATATCAAATCCTTGTGAATGTGAAGACTTGATTAACGTCAACACTTATAAAAGGCTAATGTTTTCGCTACTAAAATGCCATTGTATATACAGTCTATAACATTCACTAGAAATGTCATGACCTCTTTAGAGCTTTGTCTTTGTTTTAAACATATGATGCTTCCTTAAACCCTATTGGACACAGAATGACAGGCTTTATATTTTATATGAATACATATACATAGTTACTTGATACATATTATCTCAACATACTCCAAGATTAAAGGATAAGCCAGATCTCTGGATAGGATCTTGAATTTAAACATTTTTAAATTTTGTCAATTGGAAAATGAGAATAATACTATCTATTTCGTTGTTTCTTTTTGGATCATACCTGGTGATGTTCAGGGGTTACTCCTGACTCTGCACTCAGGAATTACTCTTGCTGGTGCCTGGGGACTGCATGGAATGCCAGGGATTGAATGCAGGTCAGCCACCTGCAAGGCAAACACCCTCCTAGCTGCACTATCCCGGCCCCTCTACTCTGCAAATCTGCGATGAAGATCAAAATTATATTTGGGGCCAGAGAGATAGCTCAATTGGCATGCAAGAGGCACAGATTCAATCCCTGGCACCACCTGGAATAGTTCCTGAGCACTATCAGACAAAAAAACCACAATAATAAGGGGCCAGAGTGATAGCCCAGCGGGTAGGGCGTTTGCCTTGCACGCGGCCAGTCTGTGCCGCCCAGGTTCAATCCCGGCATCCCATATGGTCCCCGAGCACCACCAGGAGTAATTCCTGAGTGCAGAGCCAGGAGAAACCCCTGAGCATTGCCGGGTGTGACCCAAAAAAGAAAAATAAATAAATATTTAAAATATTTTTAAAAACCACAATAATAATAATTATTATAATATAATAATAAATTACTTAAAAGTCAAGAACAAATTAAGGAAGTTTAAGCACAAACTAACAATACTACTACACCAAATTTACCAGGCAGAGCCAGGGAGATAGTTCAAAGGACTAGAGTGCATGCCTGACACGTGTGAGGTCCGAAGTTCAATTCCCAGCATGACCCTGGTCACACGCAGCCGTTCCAGGCCCGAGCAGCGAGCACCTCAAGCTCAGGTTCATGCACTGAATACGCAAACAACTGGAAAGAAATACGATGGTTCACATAGACAACTTACTCTGAGAAAAGGCGATTTCTAAAATGTCATCATAATTTCTAATCTTTCAATAAATTAACTCATTTATTTCTTAATCTACTTGCATTTCCATTCTTTACATTATTCACTTAAGCAGTCAACTTTGTCTTTTATCATCTCACCTTGAGAAGTGATATTAAATTGAATTAGCCCATACAGCTGATTCCCAGCTCAAGGATTTTTAGTAAACAGATTCCTATTTACCAGTATCTTTACAGTTTGATACTCGATTATCTGCTTCTTTAGCCTTTATCAGCCTGAAGAGTGATTCTAATCATCGCAATTTGTCTTCAAAGGAAAGCTGCCTGGATTTTTCTTGACTTATATCAGTTGCTTATCTCTCAAACTTCACTTCCTTAGTATTGCACTGTGGCTAATAAAGCACAGAAAATAACCTTTCTTTGCCCATGGATATTAAGATACCACAGCTGACAGTCAAGTCTAATAAAGAGCCACAAAGTCACAAATGTCAACTTTCAAGAAACTCTGGCTTGCAAATTAAGTTTCATGAAGCAATTCCAAACCTAACTGGGCAGTCAAGAGAAAGTCTGATTAAGACCTTCAGCACAACTTTTAAACAACGATTTATTAAAAGCTCAAATGTTGGTAATAGCCATGTAGGTGACCAAAATTAACACTCATAAAGCTTTGGTTGCTTTTTTTATAACTTGTATAGCTTATACAAAGAGTAGATAAATTATAGAAGGAATCTATAAGTTCTGTCAAAGATTATCAGGCTTGACAAGAGAAATTTAAATTTCCCAATCCAGGTCTTTGGTTTAATATAACCGGCAAACAAGATGTTGTAACAGGTCAAAGAAAACCGATTTGTCTTGTTTTACAGTTTAATTAGTGATTAGCAAATAAGGTGACTCCTGAATAGTCACCATTCATTCATGCTGTTTCCTGCTTAAAGGAACTCCTAGGTGAAGAGATCTGGGAACTGGGAGACGCTTAAGATCACATTAGAAACTGGAAAATGAAACAAAAAAATAGACATAAAATAGTAACTGTGGAAATAAGATTGTGAGAAAATTTTATTTTCTTTCTTATACTTTTACGTATGTCCCTTATGTATGTCCCCTCATGTTCTAAAATTAAAATATTCAACCAATAAGGATTTGTTGAACACTTTAGCATTTTTTTATTTCTGATGAAACCTAAAAAAAGTTATCAGAATACAAACTATATGTAAAATGAAACAGTCCAAATATGTCTCAGGACAGCCATTACTTCCTTATAAATGAAAGTTTGGGTCAAGCCCAAAAATGAGTTTATACTATCATGTGACAGTTCACGTTATGTGGCTCCTCAACTAAGTAATCTGAATTTTTTCTGAGTTTAATTTTTTTTTCCAGAACAGCAACTGTCAACCAATTTAATTTTAAAATAAAAATTTGGGGGGAAAATGGATAAATCAATATATTTCAAGGAGACTGGGGCAGTGCCTACATAAGATTTACAGGAATTTTGGTTATTCCCTGGGTGTTTACAAACTATTAATAATTTTTTTCTGGTGTCTAAAAATTACCCTGCATGTTTTTTGTCATATCTTATAGTTCTTACAATTTACCTGTACAAAATTGACCTTTAATGTGTATAATGTTAATTAGCTTGAAGTACGTATTAAATGAAAAGAACTGAAAAATGTGCTTAGCTTTACTGACATTTGAGTGTTCTAAAACATAGGCTTCGCTTTTTACGATAAATTTACTCTGTGGTGAAGAGCCACACGGTAACAGGCAGCAGCTGGAATATAATGGCACACACACACGCTAGATTCCTCCAAGTAAATTAAAGGAAACAAGTTTTCTGAAAGAAGAAAAACATTTTCAGGTGCCAAACAACAGGACTTTAGTCGGTCATAAGAGCAAATTAATTGATTGTTGCAGTTGAAAAGAAAGAGGATTTCACACGGAAGATGGAGTCGGGTGAAGGAGAAGCAGAGCTAATGTGCACGGGGAAGACACAGACTACAGAACCCTTCGGAAGGCTGCATTTGCTCCTTACTGCCCACACCGCGCTACTCAACAACAAACTGCAGCAGCGTTTAAAGGACACCCAAAACCTATTTACACAGCGAACCACCCAGCCGCATGCAAAACATACCAACAGAGGATTCACAGCAAGGGAATGGTATTACCTCTTTTATGTAATTCTCTCAGGGGAATATTGTCTCCTCCCCGTCATAAGGCAAATAGGGATCAGAAGAAGCATCCATGACTAGAGTGTTTAAAAAAAGGAGAAAAAGAAAAGCTTGCTAGCTTAGAAGGACGCTGGCATTTCTTTCAGCCCCGCTGCAGCAGGAACCGGAGATGCCATATTTGCTGAGGGTTAGAACTGTATGTAGCTCGACTTGCTGAAGCAACTGGGTTCTTCCACAGTCGGTGATGTCATCAAAGGGAAATTATTGCGGCCCGTTGCTACTGGCTACAATCTAGCCAGGCTTAGTGGCGGAACTGCCTACTTAATCAGGTCCTGCTACGTATGATGATGACTAAGCTCCAAGTATAACAGACAAAACTGGTTTGTGAATTTTAAAGCTCCAAGCACAACACACAAAACTGGTTTGGAATTTTTAAGGCTCTCACAATGTATTTTCTAAAGATAGCATCAGTTAGCAAACTGTAGTAAGACAATAGAAACATTGTTTCTTTTGTATTTAAAATAAATATAAAGGAAACAAAGTGTTTGCAGAGCAACGAAAAAATTCTGGATTTGGACAATGGCCTTACAGAGAAATGGAAACAAATCCTCCTAAAGTCTGTGGGATTTTACAATCTAACACCTAATTTTATACAATAAAGTCGTGAGCCATGAAGAATTAGAACACATTAAGGACATCAACAGATTATGGTTTTAAAAATGTACTAATCTAACATCTACTGCAGACATCTTGTGGATTAAAAACAATTCTAACTGAAATAGCTGAATAGTGTTTTATCTCACTGAACCTTTTCAGTGGCCTCTTATTTCCCTTCCTTCAAGGAACCAGCTAGTTAGACAACTCTGGCGTTTGATAAGAGAAGTAATCAAAGCACTTACTTAGCTATTTAACAGCCTACTATGCTAACCTGGGCAAAAGACACAATTGACCAGTAGGAGATTTTCCTCCTTTATATCTTCCTAGTTTCCCTACTTTTGTGTGCTTTAAATAGGGTTTTTCCTCCCAGTAAAATGCATCCTGGCCTGACTCCTAAGACCTAAACCCTAATTGTTTCCAAGCGAGAAATGTTAATGAAATCCAGAAAGGGGGAAAAAGTTTTCTATTTTAAACTGACATTTAAAATAAAATTCTCTTTTCAACTCAGTACAAAATTGTATAGCTCCCCCTGAGGGGGGCTCAGCTCTAGGCTATGAGACTCCCCTGAAATTGCTGTTGCAGCAGAGCAATCTGGTAAGATGCAGGGGTTGGGGTTGTGACTTTCTTTTCCTTAAGTATTTAAATGAGTCAGCCTCTCTAAGGCTCAGTGAGGTAATAAAAAGAAATGCTATTTAATTTGTCTAGCACATTTCAGTCACGTGCATGCTCTCTCTCTCTCTCTCTCTCTCTCTCTCAATTCAGAAAGCACGTGAACCTCAGAAATACCTTTATTTTCTTTTTTGGGTCACACGCAGCGATGCATTACTCCTGGCTCTGCACTCAGGAATTATTCCTGGCAGTGCTCAGGGACCATACGGGATTGAACCTGGGTCTGCGGCATGCAAGGCAAATGCCCTCCCCGCTGTACTATAGCTCCGCCCCAGAAACATCTTTTTTAAAATTTCACTAGAGGCAGGCTGGGGAGAGGGAAGGGACATTGGTGGTGGGAAATGGGCACTGGTGGAAGGACGGGTCCTGGAACACTGTATGGCTGAAACCCAAACATGAACATCTTTGTAATTGTATATCTCACGGTGGTATAATAAAATATTAAAAACAAATTTGCCAGAGGGGTGGAGGGGGAAGCCACGCGAGGCACCTCGGGAACGGCGCTGCTTGCTGCTTGCGGCCGACCAGGGTCCCATTCCCAGCACCCCAGGAGTTATATCACCCAGAGCACAATCCGAGTAGGGCCCGAGCACCTCCAGGCGTGGCCCAAACGGAACCCCAACCCCTGCACCCCCACCAAAAATTCTCACCAGGGGCCAAAGACAGAATACAGAAGGTAGGGCACACCGAGTTCAATCCCGACACCCACATGGTACCCTGGGCCTCCACCGGGAGTAAGACAGTTGGGTGCGGGCTAAAGTCCCTAATGATAAAATTACAATAATAATGAGAATTCCACCTGGGAGCTGTGGATGTGGTTATGAAAATGCATCCCTGCAGGCAGGAGCCCTGGGAGCTGGGGAGGGAACAGCTCAGAGAGCTGAAGCAGATCCTCTGCCCTTGGGAGCGCCAGGTTCAATCCCAGCACCAAGCTGGCATCAAACCATATTTCCCCTAATTTTCCTAGAAATACTTTTTTTTAAACAAGTGAAGCTGGGGTCAGAGCGATAGTATAGTGGGTAAGGTGTTTGCCTAGCACAGGGCTGACCAGGGTTCAATCCCGGCATCCCATATGGTCTCCCAAGCACCACCAGGAGTAACTCCTGAGTGCAGAGCCAGGAGTAACCCCCTGAGCATCACCAGGTGTGACCCGAAAAAAGCAAAAATAAATAACAAGTGAAGCTTTTGGTTGACAAATGGTTAAATTAAATAAGTATTTTGCTAAATTAACCAAATGTGTATTTTTTCTTTTTTGCTTTATTTGAGGGTCACCTGGTGATGCTCAGGGGACCATTTGGGATGCTGAGGAATTGAGGAATCAAACCCAGGTCAGTGGGTGTGCAAGGCAAACTGCCCGACCCGCTGGACTATCGCTCCAGCCCCCAAATGCACTCCAGCCCCCAAATGAGTACTTAAAGGTTACTAAATTTAAAAGTTACTAAAATAACCAAATGTGGAGCTGGAGCAATAGCACAGCCAGTAGGGCGTTTGCCTTGCATGTGGCCAACTGGGCATCCCATATGGTCCCCTGAGCTCCGCCAGGAGTAATTCCTGAGCAAAGAGCCAGGAGTAACCCCTGAGCATTGCTGGGTGTGACCCAAAAGGCAATCAATCAATCAATCAATCAATCAATCAATCGATAGATAAATAAATACATAAACAAATAAATAAATAGATAAATAAATGAATGAATAAAATAACCAAATGTTTATTTTGGTCTTTTTGTGGTCATTGGTATAAAAGTTCTACCTAGTTTTATAAAGTTTTTAAAACATGTTACATATAGCATCTGTGAATATATTCTTCCATGTTTTATGAATAGATTTATTTTATTATATTCTTCCATGTTTTTATATAAATTGAAAATTTATCTACAAGTTTTCCTAGACTTATAGATATTCGCTTGCTTTTCCTGAATTACAACTTGATGATAAACGGAAAATATAACAACTATTAACACTAACCAGAGGAAGATTGTCTTCCCTACAAAATAGAGATTTGCATAAGTGCAAGTCTTATAGCATATGTAAAAAATTTAAATTTTTTAAGGATGAGAAGTTTATTAGGGGCCAGAGCAATAGGATAATGGGTAGGGCATTTGCCTTGCATGCAGTCCACCCAGGTTTGGTCTCCAGCATCCCATATGGTTTCCCGAGCACCCGCCATAGTAATTCATAAGTGCAGAGCCAGGAGTAACCCCCTGAGCATCGCTGGGTGGGATTCAAAAAAAGGGGGGGTAGGCAGCCTGGGGGTGGGTGGGGGGGTGGGGTACATTGGTGGTAGAAATGGGGCACTGGTGGAGGGATGGGTGCTAGAATACTATATTACCAAGAACCAATTGTGAACACCTTTATAATTGTATGCCTCACGGTGGTATAATAAAAAAATTTTTTTTTAAAAAGGGGGAAAGAAAGGAAAGTTTACGTATATTTATCAAAGAGAAAGGTAATTTCTTCCTTTCTTTCCAGAAGAAAACAACAGAGGACTTTGACACAGAAGACGTTACTAAAGATTAAAAACCTCAGTTGCTGTTAGAGTGGAGCTGAAGTACACAGGAGCAGGAAACGAAGACTCCTGGGCACTGAGGGAAAGGGGAGGTCAGCTCAGGGGGGAAAAACAAAAAACAAAGGGACCACACAAATACAGAAAAAACTGAGAAGGGAAGATCCTTCTGCTTTCCAATGAACTCTAAATTCTAACCTCAATCTAAAATGGGTTCTGGATAAATTACAAACTCTCCGGAATGTATAAACCAAGAAAGGAAGATAGATGACTATATTATAAATACATGTTATACTATATATTATACATATGAATAATTCATATTATATATGTATATTTTATACCTATAGTATTACAACATTAAGTCCCTGCTAAGACACAAGAAACATAAAAATTAAAATTTTAAAAAAACAACTAAAATTGTCATACTTTTGATCTAACTACCAATTCATAGGAAATACAAGAAAAAGAGATAGAAATGCATTTACGAAAATCCAAAGGGGGAAGGGGCGTGGTTCTGGGAAGCCAGGGAAGCGATACTACAGCGGTAGGGCATTCGCGCTTCCACACGACCCACCCAGGGTCAATTCCTGGTATCACATATGATCCTCCAAGCAGTGCCAGGAGTAATCCCTGGGTACAGAGCCAGGGATTAAGCCCTGAGCTTTACCAGGTGTGACATAAACAAAAAAAGGGAAATAATAATAGGGGAATAAAAAAAGAAAACCCAAACTGAAACTGTAAAGAGAAAAAAGGAAGCAGGTTGGTGGGAGAAATGTACATGATTTATTTTTTTGTCTTCTTTTCCAACATATAATCTTCCAAGAAACAACTGGGAAAATGTGAAATAGGCAAGAATAATATATTCACTTTAGGTATTCATTTAAACTCATAAATTATTCATATTTTAAATATGATGATGGCTTTTAGAGAATTCCTGTTTCTCAGATACATAATGAAGTGTCTGCACAAGAGGCGGAAGACAGCAGTGCGTTAAAGCGCTCGTCCAGCAGGCACCCAGCCGAGCACAAGCCCAGGTCCCACATGATCCCTGAACATCACCAAGCGCAGCTCTAGGGTCCCCAAGGACATCCAGGCCCCAGCACAGGGCGTAAGCAGCATCACATGCTCAGGCCCTTGCGTTGAACTAAAGCCTGGTTGGCTGAGATTTGCTAATGGAGACCCTGGGCGGCCGAAGAATGCTTGCAAAAATGGTAATATATAGTCGAGCCTGGTGGCCCTGCCCGGGAGCTGCTGCGTGGGCCAGCATACAGGGCCTCACGGACGGCTGGGGAGGCTGGCGCTCAGCTCGCGCCGGGCCTAGCTGACCATGGAACCCCGAGGAGGGCAAATGGGTTTTGGGAGTGGGGGCCCGTCGCCTCTGGGGGTCCCGAAGCAGCCGGATGAGACTTCGCCCATCACACTAGCCACCATTTTGCTGTCTGGACACTGGGAAACTGCCTCATGACCAGACCAACAGAGCAAAGCCAGTTCGAGCCCAGCCACCATTTTTGCTGTCCGGACGCTGGGAAACTGCCTCCACGACCAGGTCAACAGAGCAAAGCCAGTTCAAGACCAGGTAGGCGGCTCCAAGAGGCGGGAATCACTGGGAAGTTGTCAGATGGAGGCGTGGGTCGTCCTTCCCCCTCCATCTTGTCGAGCCTGGTGGCCCTGCCCGGAGCTGCGCGCGGGCCAGCAGACAGGCCCTCACGGACGGCTGGGGAGGCTGGTGCTCGGCTCGCGCCGGGCCTAGCTGACCATGGAACCCCGAGGAGGGCAGATGGGTTTTGGGAGTGGGCCCGTCGCCTCTGGGGGTCCCCGGAAGCAGCCGGATGAGACTCGCCCATCACACTAGCCACCATTTTTGCTGTCCGGACCCTGCGAAACTGCCTCAGACCAGATCAACAGAGCAAAACCAGTTCGAGCCCAGGTCGCGTGGTCCACTAAAATAGTGAAACAGTAATGTCTTTTAATGCACTGCATTCCACGAAGAGCAGGAAAGTTTGTTGGGAAGGAGATATAAAGAGGAAGGAAATGACATACAGAACCCGCCAAGTGGTTGACGTTCTGGAGGGAGGAGTGAGGTGGGGACATTGGTGATGGGAGATGGTTTTGGGCGGAGGGTGCGTGTTGGAACACTGTAGAACCAAAGCTCTACATGAGCATCTTTCAATTAAAAAAAAAAAACGGGGCCGGAGCGATAGCCCAGCGGGTAGGGCGTTTGCCTTGCACGCGCGCGGCCTGTGCCGCCCGGGTTCGATCCCCGGCGTCCCATATGGTCCCCTGAGCACCGCCAGGAGTAATTCCTGAGTGCAGAACCAGGAGTAACCCTGAGCATTGCCGGGTGTGACCCAAAAAAGCAAAAAAAAAAAAAAAAAAAAAAAAAAAAGGTGGAATCTACCACAAACATGTGGAATCAGTGGTTAGGTAAGACAGAGAAGGGAACAGTGTGCTAATATTTGTCAAAAGTGATAATACCAGCCTAGAACTGAGCATTGAATATAGGAAAAAAGATATGCATGATAATCTCTAAATGTATGTATTGCAAACCACAATGTGTAAGAGAAGAGAGAAAGAGAGAGAGAGAGAAGAGATAAAGAACTTGCCATAGAGGCAGGCTGGGGAGGGAAGTGGGGACATTGGTGGTGGGAAATGGGCACTGGTGGAGGGATGGGTGCTGGAACACTGTATGACGGAAACCCAAGCATGAACATCTTTGTAATTGAATATCACATGGCGGTGTAATAAAATATTTAAAAAAAAAAGATAATATATATAGAGATAGGTAGACAGATACACACACACACATACATACATAGACACACATATATTATCTTAATTATAGTTACTTTATGGTGACTCTATATATAGTATACATTACATGTATATATACATATATAACCTTTTTAGCAAGAGCTGAAAATTATAAATATTTGTTTCTTTTCAGAATTTTCAAGGTATTTTAGTAGAGTAGTAGAAAGTGCTCATTAAATAGAATGACCTAATTAATTACTGATACAACAAGGAAAAGTGGAGATTTACAAAGTGTGTAGGAGTGGGAGAGAGGTGTTGGTGAATGCAGAACATCTGGGATAAAAGGGTTTTTGGTTAAAAAAAAGAGTTTCTGGTTAAGCAGAGTAAACCGGCTTTTGCTTGAGCTAGTCAGGGATGTTAGATCAGGTATCACCGCATAAATGGTGCTGGAGATGAACAACGGATCAGGGGAAGTTAAAGTTAAACCAACCTGCCAGGAATTCTGGCAAAAATTGGGCATGAAAAAACAGGTGAGCAGCCCAAAAATCAGGGCCACATTTGCAAGAGAATTTACAGGAACCTGAGTCTGATCTGGAGACTCTGTCTACCGACCTACCTACCTATATCTACCTATATCTATTTCATTTTATCTGAAATAAAATGGCCAAGAACTGATAATTGTTTAAACTAAAAGATGAATGAGGACAAGAAAAGGACAAAATGCTCTTTCCTATCTGAGATATATTTCCAAAGCCACAATCAGGGGAAAAAAGAGAGCAAAGATTTCAAGCTGCACAGAAAGAGGAAGCAGAATTTCTCAGAAATGACAAGCCATAAAATAAACTGAACAAACAATAGTTTTATAACATGCTTACCACACAAAAAAAGTTTCCTCTCTCAACATGGTTGATTACCCAAATCACCAGAGAGCAATAGGAAAAAGTTACTTTTTTTCCCAAATACTCTTAATCATCACTTCTTCAAAATCAGGACCATAAAATCCCAATGTTTTCAATGCTTAGGCAATTCCCTTCTAAAGATTTTGTCAAATAAACTCATATATAAACACAAGCAGGGGCTGGAAAGATAGTATAGTAGCTAGGGCACTTGCCTCCCAAGTGACCGACCCAGGATTGCTCCCCATCACTCATAAATAGTTCCCTAGGCACTGCCAGGAGTGATTTCTGAAGACAGAGCCAGGAGTAAGCCATGAGCATGGCTGGGTATAACCACAAAACCAAAAAATAAGACAATAATTAAAATAAGACACAAATGCACAAGAACTGCAGAAAAAAAATCTATTTCAAAAGATTGAACAATGCATAGCAGCACTAATCACAATAGCCAGAATCTGGAAACAACGAGAATGCCTGAGAACTGATGACTGGATAAAGAAACTGTGGTACATCTACACAATGGAATACTACGCAGCTGTTAGGAAAAAAACAAGTTATGAAATTTGCCTATAAATGGATGGACATGGAGAGGATTATGCTGAGTGAAATTAGCCAGAAGGGAAAGGACAGGTATAGAATGACTGCGTTTATTTGCAGGATATATAAAAAAAAAAAATGCCATGATACCAATATCCAAGGCCAGACAAAACATGGATCAGAATGTCTTGTCTGTGGGTAGAACTCTACTGCAAATGTGTACGAGTCAGAGGTTAGGAAATACAGAGAAAGGAATAGTGTACTAATAATTATTTTAAATGATAATACCAGCGTAGAACTGAGCATTGAAAGTAAGCAAAAGGATATACATGATAACCTCTAACTGTATGTATTGTAAGCCACAGTGTGTAAAAAAGAAGGGAGAGAGAGAGAGAGAGTGAAAATTGCCTGCCATAGATGCAGGCTGGGGGATGGGGGAAATTATGGGACATTGGTGGTGGGAAATGGGCACTGGTGGAGGGACGGGTGCTGGAGCACTACATGACTGAAACCCAAATATGAACACTTTTGTAAGTGTGTATCTCAGGGGTGGTATAATAAAAAAATTTTTAAAAAAATCAAGGGGCCAGAGCGATAGCCCGGCAGGTAGGGCGTTTGCCTTGCATGCCGGCCCAGGTTCGATCCCCGGTGTCCCATGTGGTCTCCTGAGCACCGCCAGGAGTGGTTCCTGAGTGTAGAGCCAGGAGAAACCCCTGAGCATTGCCGGGTGTGACCCCAAAAAAAAAAAAAAAAAGACCAAACAGTGGCCAGTTTAAAAAATACCCCCAGGGTTAGGGGCTGGAACAATAGGACAGTGGGGAGGGCGTTTGCCTTGCATTCAGCCAAGAAGGGTTCAATCTCCAACACCCCATACGGTCCCCAGGAGCACCACCAGGAGGAATTCCTGAGTGCAGTCAGGAGAAATCCCTCAGAATCACCAGGGAGTGACCCAAAACACCACCACCACCACCAACAAAAAATCCACACACACACACACAAAAAAAAAGCTAGAAATAAGTGTGGAAAGAATGAGGACAAAAAGTCAATAGAAAAGGGGAGGAATATAGCTGCTTCCCTCATGTGTATGAGACCAGTGGGCTCGATCCTTAGCAGCACCCACCAAGCCTCCCTCCCACCACACACATTAACAGGAAAGACTCTATAACTGTACTGGGAGTCACCTAAAAAGTACCTGCCCCCAAAGATGCCAAAATACAAAGAAAAAATGCCAAACAGAGAGATTTTTAAAGATGCCTCAGTTCTGGGAGATGCTAATCAAAATCCCAAACACCCTCCAAAAAAAAAAAAACTTTGTAAGACAAAGAATTCCAAAATTTTCATGGACATGACAGACCCAAGAAAGTGAAGACAAGTTTGGGGCAGCTAGCAGGGTTGGACGCCGGAGCACACTCAGTACGGTTCGGGGCCAGAATGCACGGCCTGGGGTCCAGGTCCATGTTCGGGGCCAGAATGCACGGTCTGGGGTCTCAGGACTCCTGCATCAGAGCACACACTCCAGACCTTGGGGCGGGCTCCTAGCCTCAGTGAAGGCATTCTTTATTTTTTATTTTTTTGCTTTTTTGGGTCACACCTGGCAATGCTCAGGGGGTTACTCCTGGCTCTGCACTCAGGAATTACCTCTGGCGGTGCTCAGGGGACCATATGGGATGCCGGAATCGAACCTGGGCTGGCATAAGCCAGCCGCGGGAAGGCAAACGCCTTACCCGCTGGGCTATCGCTCCGGGCCCCAAGGCATTCTTTAAAGAGAAGGTGAAAGGACTTTCCTGACTATTAATAAAGACTATTAAGAAAGAGATAGTTATTAAAACAGGTTTTTTGGCACAGAGCTAGAAAATCAATCAATACTACAGAAAAGGGAATTCAGAAATAGACCCTCCAGTACACAGGCTCTTTCTAGATACCAACATAGCACAGAAGAGTGGTTTTCTCAGACACCTGGCTTCGACAGGGGAAAGACTGTTAATATACCCTAATTTATACACACAGTCACTCAGATGACAAGAGACCTAAGTACAAGCAAACAGAAAGCTCTTACTGAATCAAGGGATGCTTACAGTGGCAAAGCATGCATTAGACCTGGATTTGATCCCCAGTACCAAAAATCATAAATTAATTTCTAAAATGAAAGCTCTTATAGAAATATACAGAAAAAAAATACCTTCATGGTCTCAGGACATGAAATTTTTTTTCTTTATCAAAACACAAAAGCATTAGTCAAACAGCAAATGGCAAACACATAAAAACACACAGAACAGGGGCCGGAGCGATAGCACAGCAGGGAGGGCGTTTACTTTGTGTGCAGCCAACCTGGATTCAATCTCCACCATCCCATATGGTCCCCTGAGCACCGCCAGGAGTAACTCCTGAGTGCAGAGCCTGGAGTAATCCCTGAGCATCGCTGGGTGTGAACCAAAAATAAAAAAAAAATTACAAAACACACACAGAGAACAATATTTAATAAAAAAAAAAATTTGTTCAAAACTTGCCCAGCAGGATAGTGCTATAATCTGAATGTATTCTACCAAAGTCATATATTGAAACCAAAGTCCCAAAATGAGATTTTTGGGCAGTGATTTGGTCCAGAGTCTACATGAATGATATTCAGAATCTTGTAAGAAACTGCCAAGCTTCCCCTTTGTAGACTATGATCCAGGACACAGGACACAGGCCATCCCAGATATCAAATCTACCCTTTACTTTTTGGACTTCTTGGTATCCAGAGATATAATTATTGTTTACTCACACCACCTAGTCATTTTTACTACAGCAATCCAAACAGACTAAAACAATTCCACACAATCCACAAGTATTAGACATTTAAAATACATTATACAATCAGCAAAAAAAAAAAAAAGCATGTTTCAGCAGGAAAATAAGGAACTACCAATCCCTAAGACAGAGAGAAATCTCTACGTCAATAGAAAAATGAACATCTGACTTGAATAGGACATCAAAACAATTTTTCAAACAGGTAATTAGCATGACACACCTGTTTAGAGACTACTCTCAGCCCAGTGGTCAAGGGACGACCATGTGGTGCTGGGGACAGAAGCCGAGACGCCCACATGCAAAGCATGTGGTCCAGACCTTTTTGCCATCTCCCTGTTAGGTGACATACCCTTGGAGCGCTGAAGTTTGCTGTTAAAGCCATTTGCGTTGCCCTAAGGCCAGGCTCTTAGGCTAGTCTGATCCCTCTTGCAAATCGCAATAGGAGATTGGGGGCAGGAACAGAAAAGGCAGTTTGATTTTAATAATTCTCGGGATATTGTCATAATTTCAGTATGAATCCAATGCTACCCAGTCTGGTCATCCTTCCTCTTATAACTCATGGGTCCACTTTGTGGGACTAGAAATCTATCAGGAGGAAAACACCCTGTCTATGTTGGAACCAAATCAGCTATGTAAAGAGTAAATAAGGGGTCATGCTGGCCTGCCTTAGGCAGATGAGAATGACCCCTTAAGTAAAAAAGAGAGAGGAGTATCCAGATTATCCTGGAGCAGAATAGAATGAACACGGACCTTGTGGATATTTGGAGATAGCCATATAGTTGCAAGGAGTTCATAATATGAAGCTACAATTTATTTCCCTATGTATACGAATCCTGAGATGCTTTTATTCTTAGGTATTATTCCTGTCCAGCCCCCTCTCCACAGTGCTTTACACAAGAGCCCCTTGGGGTAGAAGGGACTGAGGCCCTGGCAAATTGGCATTTGATTAGACTTGCGTGAGGTGTGGTTACCTGGGAGATTTGCATGTGAGTGCTGTTTCTATTTTTATTTTTTATTTATTTCATTTATTTTATTTTATTATATTTGCAAAGACCTGCCCTTGGGTTTTTGGCAACTTTTAGGAAAGAAAAACCTGTGTTTTGGAGAAGCATCCATCCTGGTGAAAGAGCTCAGCCTGAGCACATGTCGGAGGTCTGGCCAGAAGTTAGAGGTTTGGGAAATTTCCACCCGCTTTGGACTGTAGTAGCTGAGTTTGTTTAATTATTGGTGATAAGTAAAAACCTTTTGGAACTGTGCTGAATTCGTGGTTTGTCCATCTATCGCCAGCCCTTGAAGTAAAAGGGAATTCATTCCCTGATACTGTTGGGGGAAACCAACCGATCCCCTAGATCCCCTGGTCCTCATGATTTTTCTGCAGTTACTTCAGCTAGTGATATTAGAGACTTCACTTACTACCCAATCAGATTTTCCAAATGGAAATTTTTAACTGGAAACATCACAAAATAGAACTTACGCGTTTTCTTATTTCTCTTAAGCATAATTCACAGGCAATGTTCCAAATACACAAGACTTACATTATGACAATAGGCTGTGAGAAATAGAATACACATTGAAAAAATGTATTCATCAACACTTTTAATTTAGTCATCTTTCTGTGGACTTTTACAAAACTCAACTTAATCAGAGGTAATAATGATACAAATGATCAGACTCTACATATTATCATCAAAACTAAGCTTCTTTCCAATTACCTTATCTAATCAGTATCTGACTTTCCATTAGTGTTTCATTTTGTTTTAGGCCACACCCAGTGGTGCTGAGGGTTACTCCTGGCTCTGCACTCAGGAAGCACTACTTAGTGGTGCTCAGGGGACCATATGGAATGCCAGGAATAGAACCCAAGTCAACTGCATGCAACGCAAATGCCCTACCATACAATCACTCCAGCCCCTCCATTAGTTTTAGACTAATTTTAACAAGGTACCACTTTATCATTCCAAGTTCTTTTTCCTAGTTCATTTAATCAACAACCTGAATTAAACCTAACCGATATCAAATTATATATCCTAATACATTATCTCACTCTCACATAACCCAATAATTTAGCAGCATTATACTTCATCTATATTAAATAAGGTGAAATAAGTTACAGTTGCTCTAGAAAAAAATTAAAGTGCTCTAAAGACAAGATACAAAAGATGTTTACCAGATATTGGCAACAACAAGTGCAAGGTATCAAGTGTATTAAGACATGACATTGCTTAGAAAGAGTATCAGATGAAACTTCACGATCACGATCTTCCCGTTGATCATCTATTTGCTAGAGCGGGCACCAGTAATATCTCCATATGTCCTGTCTCATGCCAGTAAAGCCAGGGGCATCGGCTTGCTTCAGGAACATAAAGAGCCTCAAGCCATTATATTAGGTCATGGGAATGACCTAATATAATTGTTACTGGAATTTGGCATATCAAATACAACACGAGAGCTTGCCAGGTTTGCCGAGCGGGAGGTAAACTCTTTTAAACACCTCCAAATAAAGCATTTATTGATGAACCCTGCCGCCACAAGCGGCCACGCGAGCCGGGCTGTGATGGCCTGGTCTGCTGGGTGGAGTTCTGACGAGAGGAAGTCCAAATGTGGAAAATGGCGGCGCCGTGGAGTGGGGGGGGGGGGTGGTCTGGCTTTGTTGTGAGGCTCTGCTGAGGTGGTGGGCCAGGGCTAGAACCCGCCATGCCTCCCGACTGCCTCATGAACGGCTGTGCACAGGAGAGCAAGGAACAGCTCTGCCCCAAGTTTCAGATGAAACTTAGAAAGAATAATTACTAAAAAATAACTGAGTAGTCCATTTGAAAGAAGGTTGACCTTTTTCAACAGATGGCCACTAGGTAGTGTCTTAATAACTTAATTTTTTATAATTTATTTTATAATCTTCATTGAAAATTCACTATGTAACCATTATGGGGGAGGGAGTGAGATTTTGGGGCTCTGCTCAGGCTTACTCCAGGCTCTGCTCTCAGGAATTACTCCTGGTGGTGCTCGGGGAGCCATATGGGATGCAAGGGGTCAAACCTGGGTCGGTTGTGAGCAAGGCAAACGCCCTCTCCACCGTACTATTGCTCTGGCCCCACTATATAACCATATTATACATTAGAACTTTGTTGCCAAATTCAACTTTAGAGCCAAAATTCTCTCCACCCAGTTATTGATGGAAGCCAGATAAAACAGTAAGACTCAAATCTACTCTTCACCTACTGAAGACAACATGCATGAGCACTTGACAAGATATGACAGTGACATTATCCTCTCCGAACACATTCCTTATATTTCTGAAATTCACAACTTTAGACTATTCAAATCTTTTAATTATTATCAAAGAACCTTACTGTTCTTCACAGAAAACAATCAATGCACATTTACAGGCTAAAATCTATGCTGTATTAATCTAAACTAAAAAGACTGACATCAAAACCATCTGCAATTTTTTTCTTGTGCTTTTTTTTGGGGGGGTCACACCCAATATTCAAGGGTTACTCCTGGCTCTGCACTCAGGAATTACTCCTGGCAGTGCTCTGGGGACCATACAGGATGCCAGGGATCGAACCATGGATGGCCATGTGTAAGATTAATGCCCTACCTGCTGGACTATCGCTCTGGCCCCCACCATCTCTGTGATTCTATATTCATTGCACCAATATTCACAATAGACAGAATCTGGAAACAACCTGAGTGCCCAAGAACAGATGACTGGATAAAGAAATTATGGTATGTCTACATAATGGAATACTACACAGCTGTTAGAAAAATGAAGTGATGAAATTGCCGATAAGTAGATGGACATGGAGAGTATCATGTTGAGTGAAATAAGTCAAGAGAAGGACAGATATAGAATGACCACATTAATTTGAACACAATGCAATTAAACAGAAATAACCTCTAATCACTTGATCACTTGACATCCCGTTATTCATCGATTTGCTCAAGCAGGCGTCAGTAATATTTCCATCTGATCCTATCACGTGCCAGTGTAGCCCAATGGCATCTGGTTGCAGGAATACAAAGAGCCTCAAACCGTTCCTTCAGGGTCTTGACGAAGAAGTCTGACCATCTTGTAGGTGGACGGCCACGTGCTCTTTTGACATCCCGTGATTTTGACAACCTCTAATAGTGAAGGCTAAATAAGTAACAATTAAAATTTCAACTTAGTGAAAATTTGAAAAATAGAATTTTTTTTTTTTTGGCTTTTTGTGGGTCATACCCAGCAATGCTCAGGGGTTTCTCCTGGTTCTGCACTCAGGAATTACTCCTGGCGGTGCTTGGGATGCCATATGGGATGCCAGGGATCAAACCCAGGTTGGCCACATGCAAGGCAAATGCCCTAGCCATTGGACTATCACTCTGGCCCCTGAAAAATAAATTTGCATGTTTTTTAACTACATATTCTAATTTGAGTCTTTTTGTTTTTTATTTATTCATTTGGGTTTGAGGGCGATACCCAGTGGTGCTAATGGCTGCTCCTGGCTCCATACTCAGGGTCACTGCTCATGATGATTGGAATACTATATGCACTGCTGAGAAATGAACTAGGGTGAGTCACATGTGAGGCAAGTGTCTTCCCCCTGTATTATCTCTCTGGCGCAGTGTGACTCATTTTAATTTATTAAATTCTTTGGAAAACATAAAATTTTACAGTATGAGAAGAGCCAAGATTTTGTTCATCAGAGTTATATTCATTAAAGAGAACCATATGGTTCCCTGCTTTATTAAAATTAAAATGAGTGTATAACTGGAAACCCAATCAACAACTTTGTAACAATGTATCTCACTGTGATTTAATTAATTAATTAATTAATTGAGTTCCTAAGTACAACTGCAGTATTTTTAGTTAAGAATATATTCAGGG